>LPNX010987391.1:39507-50805 GCA_001517045.1 Pseudotsuga menziesii
CAGTTACATGTCCACATGCACCCCTAGGATTCTCCCATAGTCTTTGCTCCCATCGATACCTATATCCAAACATTGAATAGATTCACATGTTTAGTTTATTCTCATCGGTTTTATCTCTACAACAATAGCTTAAAACATCATAACCAAATCATATACACATGTACATTCATAAGCAAAATGATCTAATACTTATCTGTATTGTGTGTTTCCTCATTGGTCCACAGGATCCTGCTTCGCTTTGCAAGCCTTGGGATCGCCTATGGACTTGGATGTTAGGTCAGCGTGTAGGCTGCTCCACAACATCAAATAATTAATGTCTAGCCAGTACATCCTCATGTCGACTGGGCTTGGAACTTTACCATGACCATTTCTAGGTCTAGAATCTACTATGGATCCTCAGGCATACAACAACCCAACATACACTTATATCAACAATAAACCTTACTCCACAACCCCTCACAACAACCATTTACATTTTACCTTTAGGGTGCAACTCCCAACTGCATCTATTTAGCCTGTCAACACAAGCAATATAAGCAAACTCATCAGCATTATTGCTCTAAAACTGTAACCATATTTCATATCATTCACTATCAAGTATTGAGACACCAGGAGTGCGTCCACTCCCTAGGGTGTAATCAATATTGAAAACCCTTTCATGATCCGACATCGAGAAAGTGTGCATCCCTTTCCGATGTGAGCCATGTAGGCCCTATTCATACTCAAGCAATCGGTCATAATGGAAATAAAATCAAAACATGTTCTACATATGGAATTTTAATAATTTGACATGCATATTATTAGCAAGGGTCACAAAACACTTATCCATTTCCTGACGCAGTATTCCTTTGTTAAGGAGGAATGGGGGCTCCCTTCTCCGAGTTGACAGTCCCTCAGTTAGCCATCCCAACTCCTTTTTACAGTTCATATCCACACATGTCTTACCGACATAGTCTATACCATCTCACTCATGTTGCTTACCAAACATGCAGTGCAGATGAGACATTTCCAAAATGTCCAATGGAGTTTCACCCGAAACCCATTTCCAAAATAAGGGAAAACCTTCCCATGTAGTTTGGCTCCTGCAGGCCATCACACCTGATCCTCCTGCAGTGTGTACCCCTGACACATTCATCAATTAGCCAAATAGTCAATCATTATCTGATAATACAATTCAAATTGATTGCTACATAACCAAGCAATTACATTAGTAATTAAATTCAATAAGAATTTGCAACTCTGTCTACTACAGAAACTGATTTGCTTAGCAATGAGGTGATTCTCCTTTGTGGGTCTCTTGTAAGTAGCACTACTATGCCCATTATAATTTTTATGCTTACTAGCATAACATGAATACCCACTTACAACGTGTCCTCCTGACACAATCTTATGCAAGCCAACAGTGATTAGTAGTCGTCAACAATTTCTTAAATCTGAAATTCATAATTCAAATTTAACAACCCATTATGCATACCAACTATTTTCACAACCATGAGACTCTTCTCATAAGGTTTGGCTCTTTCACATGGTAGATTTCGGCATTGGTCATGGTCTTACTCTCATTGCCATGCTCTAAATAATCTACCTGAAACCTGAACTTCAATCAACCAAGCACTTGGTAAGTCTGGGTGCATATAACCTTCTCATTGCTACAACCATCACTGAAGCATTTTCAGAATTTATAAAATTCAAATACTTTCGGCTGTTAATCACATCAATATTACCAAAACTCATTTACTTCATGCAATCATTATCATACTAACATTTGTAAGGCATAGTCACATCATTCATGCAATTAAATGAAATGTTTAGATACTCCTTACTTCACAAGTGTATCATTTGTACCACCTTGCTCTTCCATAGAGCATTTCTAGCAGCCAATTGATCATGACTATCCTCTTTAGGCACTTACTATCCTGCATTCACAACAACCTTTGAAATGGTTCCTGAATTGTCATCAATTCATCATTTCAGCCATTAGTTATTCATAACATCACATGCACTCATCTCAATGCATTCATGCAATACATCAACACATTTTCACCTATACTTATGCAATCAGTCACTCACACCCTTCATATGTATCCATTCAATGCATGACTACAAGATTCATAAAATATTTTTAATGCATATCCATTCAATGCTACATTGCATTGATTCAGGAATACTATGCATTCAAACATACCATGCATGGCCTAACCATGACTACTTCATATAGGATGCATTACTATAATCAAGATCATCCGTACTTACTTTCCTTGGGATACTAAGATTAATCAATATATACAGGCATGACACCTTTCTCTATGAATGCATTATAAAATTCAAATATCCACATGGTATGAGGTCTCTTACCTTTACCAATCCATGGAATTTGTCATAATCAACTCTTACCTTCATGGGTCATACTTACACCCTTGACATTACTAGTTTGGTTGGTATCTTGCAGAGGATTGCAGACTTTGCTCACCAACTTTTGATTATGGACTGGTTGCCTTATCCCTTTCTTCATAGGGTTTCTGGTCACATTCATTGGCATCAGCAACATACTCAACCATGTCCAGGTTGTCGTAGGTTTTTCCACTAATGCCAACACCAATGCAATAGTTATCATTAGTGGCTCATTATAAATATATAGTTTTCAATATTCTTACCAACATGTAATATCCTATGCATGCAATACATATCCTCATACATTTCAAGTATAAAGCTTAGGAAATGTAGTTATAATCAACAATATAGGGTTTAAGGAAACTTCCCTTTTTAAGTCCCACATCCTTGCATGGAACTCCTCTTCCACACAACAACTGGTTAGCCTTCATAGTCCTTGCTACCTCTGGGCATGCAACTTTCCAGATTTGTCCTTTTGATAGCAGCGACTGTAATTAGCACTTTGCTACTCCATGCTCAGATTCTGGTGACTTTCCCTTGTTCCCTATTGGATAAGATTTTCAACGCCTATCCACATGCTTCATTCCGACCTCGGGTGTGAAAACCACACCACTTCTAAAAATGAAGATTTTCACCAAATATCGGCATTTTACACGCAACTGCATTTTGGAATGGGTGCCAACTTCAACCACCTGTAAACCCCACTGAAAAACTGCTGAAAAATCTTGTTGAAAAACAGTCGAAATATGTTGGAAAATCCCACTTGAAAATCTCAAAATTTCCTCTGCAGAATCGGCTTTCATTTCGACTATCAGCCCGACGTTTCAGCTGTCAAAACAACTAACTTCTCCGCTGTATCGATGATCTGAACCATAATCCTTTCCACTGCATCGACGACCAGAACCACTATCCATCGGATGGATAGTTCCTTAGGAATCCGCAATGTCGGGCAGTAAACCGTCTGTAGATTCCGCGGCTAAACGACTCATCGGCTATTGGAACAACTAAATTTTTTCGACGTTTTGGGCCAATCCTCCTCTGGCTTCCAACGTATCGATGGACCGATCCTCTAATTCTCTCTGACATGTCGACGGTCCAATCCTCTAAAGTTTTTCAACGTTTCTGTACTTAGAAGATTTTTGGAAATATTTCTTCTTCCTTCTACCGCCGCATCGACAACCTCATCTTCTATTTTCCTCCGATACTTGCCGCCACATCGGCTACTCAAACAGCTAATATTTTGTCGACGGTTTCCATACTTAGATGAATTTTCAACTTTTCAAAATTTTCCCCTTTCTACTTTATTCCGCCGACGGCATCAGAAGTCCTTTCGGCTAACTCAGCTGACATATCGGCTGCTCAAATAGCTAACGCCTTCCGATGATCTCAACACTTAGAAAATTTTTGAATTTTCACCGACGTCGGCTCATTCATGTACTTTCTGCCGCCGCTTGATCTTCTTTTCATCGGCGAAATAGTTCCATTAGCAGCCGCAACGGGGGAACACGATCTTCGATCTTCTTTCGATCGGTGAACTAATTTTGACCGGCATCGGCAGTCTTTTCTCATCGGAAGTCTAGTGCTCTAGAATTCCGCAATAGCGAGTGTATGAACCAGTATCTTCTTCCGATAGCCGACGATTTTTATACTTAGAAAGTTTTTTCAAACATTCTTCATGGTGGCGGCGATCGGAGGCCTTACCCGTCAGATGCGTAGTTGTTTAGCCATCTGCAACGGCGGGCGCTCAAACAACTTTCTGCTTCCAATGATTTTAACACTTGAGCCAAATTTCAAAACTTTTATACTGTCAGCAATAGGATCCACGAACACTGCTGCATCAGCATTTTAGTCCCTTCGACAGCCGCAACAGCGGACAGACAACCGCTAAATTCTTCCACGGTGTCGACGACCCCAACATCTATTTTCTGCCGACAGACATCAACACTTAGAAAATTTTTCATAATTTTCCCTCCAACTGTTCTCCGTCGGGCATGCTTCCTTCTAGCTCTTCCGCTACATCGGAAGTCCGTTCCACTAAGTGTTCCGATGAACTGGCTGTTCAAACACTTAGGCAAATTCGTGGAAGTTTTCTGTCATCCATTTCTGATCTCTGCTGGGTAGAGAGAAATCTTGCCTTTGTCACTACATCTTGGTGGTCCATTTAGGCCCATGCTGCAACATGAGCTCTGATACCATCTGTGGCATCCCCGACCCTCTGACCATCGAAGAGGACGCTACCCACACCACACAAATGGGCAAACAGCCCCATGAACATGAACAGACATCAATGTTGAAATTAAAAAGCTTAACATAACACATGCTAAGATGCATAAAACATACAAGGATACATAGTTACTCAACATTCAGCGGAAGCAAACATATACATTCGAGCATTCCACATGTTCATCATAATTCATGAAACAGTAGATATAATTGCAGAGATAAAATAGTCATGAGTACTTATCTTTTAATGAAGAACTCTCTCGCAACCAGCTACGTCGCTGCAACGTTCCACCCAACCATAGGCCAGCGTGCTCATCAATCTCTCAGCAACACTGCCACCCCCGAGCTGGGCATGATTCCTCAAGGAATAAGGGTCAATACAGGCTTACACATAGCCAAGGTTTTCCAATCATCCAAACCCACATAGCAGGGTCCTACCAAGTCATCAAGGAGCTAGGACAGGATAAATACCAAGCTGGTGGCCTCAACACCAGTCTTCTCATGCATACACAGCCTCTAATCCCACTCTCAACAGTCCGAAGACCAACCACTGCATACCGCAGCAAAACAATCCCTTCACAGCTCTGTGAAGAAGGCAAAGACAACCAGGTGCCAATCCCAACCAACAGGTGAAACAACTCAAGTCCTCAAGACAACTCAGAGTTGTTCTTGGCCCTAGAGTGGCCAAAACAACTCAGCACAACAACCAAAAGACATCCACAGCCTTAGCATCTAAGAAGCAACCCAAAACCAGGGAAAATCGACAGCCTAACTCACAATGAAAACTATGGTGACTTTACACAGTCCCAACATAGGGACAAAACTCCTAGCATAGACATGGGAAAACACAAACGCAGACCACAGTAGAAAGCATACACGGCCACAAGTGACAAGGAGACATACACATACCATCGACACCGGTATGGAACACACAGGCGCACAGCCCCGAGCGTGAATGGCTCCTGCACCCGAAAATCCTAAGTGACATCCACGATTTCACCCGTTCCCTGCGTGAGGAAAACCAACGCAGAAATCCTGTGCATAAGAAGGGGAGAGAGAATGAATCTTTGTGTGAGGGTGATTAGTCGATGAAGAATCCCCCAAACGGTGCACATGAGGAAGCCGAACCATCTCTGCATGAGAAAATGAGCAAGACTTCCGCTCCTGCATGAGGATGAACAGACAACGGCTCTGCGTGAGGATGAACAGACAACGGCTCTGCATGAGGATGAACAGACAGCGGCGAGAATGCCTTAGCAGTGGAGGGAGTGGAGTGAATGTTTCTTCTACCCCACGCGACGTGAAGAGGAG
Organism: Pseudotsuga menziesii; assembly: GCA_001517045.1. Taxonomy (NCBI): domain Eukaryota; kingdom Viridiplantae; phylum Streptophyta; class Pinopsida; order Pinales; family Pinaceae; genus Pseudotsuga; species Pseudotsuga menziesii. The sequence continues at coordinate 45,433 of LPNX010987391.1, forward strand.
AGTCTGCTGGTGGAGTGGGCACGTGGGAAAGGACTGACAGTCCTGCCACAGCCACCACTACTCAGCAATAACTACCTCAACTACTCCACAAAACATTAAATAGGTTGGATGAGACAAGGGAATATGACAAATCAAACAAGGTGGTAACACATGGATTCCCCCCCCATAGACCAAGGTTTGACATCCCCCACACCCTTATCCTTTGGAATCATGCCCTTTTCATTTTAACGTTGCACTGATGTAGCTGGTTGTGGGTTTATTTTTAATTGATGTGCGTATTTACATGATGCCAAACTATAATGTGCCAGATAGCATGATATACCATCGGCAACTATCCCCATTGCCGAAACATACACAACCAAATTGATGGTGGCGCTTTTGCCTTTATCTCCTCACCACGATTAATTACATTATATACATCATGCAAACGGGGTCAAAACCGGGGTGTTACACAACAAAATTCGGATCTCCTACTAGTGAAAAAGTTGTGTTAGCTGGTTTTGAAACTAGCGGAGGGCAAGGGGTTTCTAATTTCTGATCTTCTTGAACTTCCTCAGGAATAGGGTCCTTTGGACCCTCTACCAAGGCTCCTTCTCCTTCTATGGCTTCTCCAGTAAGATCTTCTAAAGGAGTTTCTTGAGGTTTCAGGGTAGAACTACTTCCTATAGGTGTCTTTCGATACTTTTCTGGTGAGTTAGTAGTTGGGGAATTACGGGCCCTATGGTACGTAGTAGAGACATCAATAAATTTTTCGGTCTTGATAAATCTACCCATAGGATCTCTAATTCTACTCATGAAAGACTTTTAAACTAAAGAAAACCTATACTACTACTGTTGCTATATTTGGGGGCACATGTTATAAAAGATGCATAGGTTCTTACCTCTCGTCTTACAGCTCCCCTGCTACCAACCTATTACTAAATTTCATAAAGCGTTCTACTCTACCTTACAGAACAACTCCTCGGCAACGGCGCCAAAAGTGTTGGGTGTTATAATGTCTAAATTAATTCACCTATTCTTTAATTATCAACCGGGATTGGTAAGCTTATATTTGACACAAAATATATGCGAAGGTAGAGAATGTCATGTAAATATTTTAACAAACAAAAGATCGAAAGATCTTTCAAAATGAAAGACTGAGTCAAACTTCCTAAAAATGCAATTAAGGTAACTAAATTGAGATAAAAGTTTATCTAAACAAATAGTCTATTTTATAACTTTGGACTGAAAAAGATATAATCATCAACTTACTTATTCAAAAGGAAAACTAAAGTGCAAGGAAGACTTAACTTATAAGCAACTAGAAAACTTAATAAAGAAATCTTAAAGAAAAGAAGCAAGTAGAAAACTTAAATAAAAGAAGCAAGCAGAAAACTTAATAAAGAAATATATTTTTTAAGACAACCTAAAAACATACTAAGGAAAACAGTAAATCTTGCATGCAAACAAATAAATCAATTCAAAAGGAATAGACACAAAACCATATAACCATAAGACAAAATTAAGAATAACTTAAACTACAAGAAATGAAGAAAATGATAAAACCTTTAATAAAGAATTTAAAACAATTAAACTTTAACTTAAATGTTTAACAAAATCTATTATTTAACTATTTCAGTCAAAGCATAATTCAAATATCAACAAAACAAAGCTGAAAACAATCTTAAAACACATAAAAACACTAAAAACAGAACTAAAGACTGAATGACAGACTAGACTATGGGTCTGAATGGGGTGGCCGAATAACAGACTGAACATGATGTCCAAATGACAGGATGCACAGTAAAAAGGGTAAAAACTAACTTAAATGAACTAATATTCAGCTGAAGCCATGCAGATGTAATTCTAATACATTAGAACAGTAAATAAAGCTATGTAACAATAAATCAACCCTAAACTAATTCCCGAACTAAAGGAATCATTTGCATATTAAACTAATAAATGAACTGGAAATTAACTTGCATAAATTCAAAACAGGAAAGGAAATAATAGAATTGAATCTATTCTAAATTCATGAAAACAACTTATTCTATATTCTTGAAAACAAAGACTGAAAGTAATGCTGGAAATGAAAATAATTGGAAACAAAGTGACTATAAGCAAACAACTGTAAACAAGCTATGCATGCATCTAACTAATTAACTTTTGAAATAAAACTAAGTTAATGTATTGCACAAAACAAACAGGATATCATTTACTATAATCTAATGGAAACAAATCAGAAATTAAACTAGACTAGCTAAAATAGAAAAGAAACTAAGCTAAACAAAGAAAATGAACCTCTAGTTGATGAGGGGACCTCTCAGCAATCAGGGGTGATGTCTGACTAACTTCTACTTAAACACAATCTTCAATAACAATGCATACAATGCTTTATTTAGATGGTGGAACAGAAATACAAAGTTCAATAGTAAATCACAACAAGAACTCTTCTCTTAACTCTGCTAATTAATTGGTTTTCTAGCTAACTTAGCTCTCTAACAGAGGTTGCTTTATATAATGATTTATAGGGATGAGAAATTAGAACCTTTAGTGGTCGAATTCTCTCTAAATTTAGTCGACTATAATGGAGTTTAACTGATCATAGGCCAAGGCATAAACATTTCCTTCTTCAACGCAAGTCTGGATCTTTTCATTGGACAGCATACACATAGGTTCCTTCTCCAGTGCAAACGATCTGCAGACGACTCCTTCTTCAGTGTGAACATGGAATGGTGGCGAGCCAAGGAAATGTACATGGTAGGTTTTCTAGAACACAGGTCGTTCTATTCTTTAAACAAGTAGACTGGTGGTAGTTTGGAATCAAGCAGAGGAGGACACGAGCAATCCTTCTAGGGCGTGAGTTGAATGCGATAGTCCAGCGCATGGATGATTGTCATGGTGGCAAGTGTGTAGAAATTCAGGCCTGCAGTAGATTAATTTCATCCACAACAATTAACAATTGATCATGCAAAATTATCAACAATGGTGACTGAATATGGAGCTGTAACACAAAATTATATTAACTAAGTGTACAATAGCCAACCCTGTAATAACATAGGCTGCTGAATATATAGAATACATGAGCAAATCGAATGCATAAGGAAGCATCCAAATCTAGCATAAAGCAGGCTTACCCAAAATAGGCAAATCCCCCATAGGTGTAAAAAGCTGATCCCAAATCTATCAAGGACCCCACGAATTAGCAAGGGTGCATGGGCAAGCTAAAGAGTGGTCAAATGGCAGCTCATACATGCTTTTGCATGGAGGAAAGAGTGGAGGAGGAAGAGGCAACAAAGCTGATTCACCTCACCTAGTCTTGCTTTCCTATGTGCCTTAAAACACTGAAAAAACAGGCAATAAAGTAGAAAAAGCAGAAGGGTGCCTAGTGTTGATGTATATGTAACTTCGGAATGTATTCTTCTATGTATTTCATATATTGTAACCCGATGTTTATTCCGGGATGTTTCTATTATGCATTTGAGTCATGTGGTCATGCCCCGATGTTTCGATCGGGAGGATTAATAATGTAAACAAGTCATATCAAGTCATTAGGTAAGTCCCCACAGTTTAGGGGCACTTGGGTTATTATACACTAATTAAGGTGTAGGCTCAAGTAATTAATTATAAGTTAAGCTGACATGGTTGAGTTCACTTCAAGTCAATGGAAGAATATAAATAGAGAGTGAGAGTCTCTCTATTTATCACTTGTGACTTAGCTCTCTTGCTCTCTCAAGTGTGGCGCACTTTTGGAGAAGGAAATTCTTGGGCTTGACAGAAGATAGAAGGCTGCTGTTGTGAAGGGAGGTCATCTTACTGTTTTGGGTTCACATCTTGTGGTGATACTATCTTAGAGGAAGTTGAGGGGTTTTCTCCATTTATGGTTTCCCCTCCTAAAATCTTTGTGTCTCTTGTCTCTTGTGATGTGCTTATGTGATTGTTGTGCTTGTTATTCTCTCAGTGAAAATATCTTATCATAATGCTAGCTTAAATGTTGAAAAACTAACATGGTATCAGAGCTAACCTGAGAAGAAGACATTGTGCAGCTATAGGAACTAGGGCTTCCTATTTTATGGATCTTCCTCCATAGATTTTCAGCACAAGTATGCTAGGATGACTCTCCATTGAAGGGTGCATCTTTCTGTCGATGCGGAATTCAATTTCAAGCATTTTCAGTTTCGATGTGGAAATTAGGGCTTTCTACAGAAGAGGAATTTTTTGAGTGAGACTAGCATAGGATTTTTCTCCTCATCAAAAACGAAATTTAGAGACCTGGACCAATCAATTTGGTTGGGTGAAACTCTAGGAAAGTCAAACCCTAGTTTGACCTTGAGCTAGGAGAAACCCTAAATACTAAAACTGCTAAGTTTTGGTACAGTTGCTATATTCCGAGATTGGCGAAGTTTCAGAAGCTAAACATTGTAGGGGCCGAATATAAAATCCTTATGAACACTGTGTCCAAAGGGAAGCCTCGGATTTGCTGTATTCCAGGAGATATGATCTCTCCAAGTTAGGGTTCCAGCCTCTTCCAGAAATCATCCATAAACAGGACACCTGGGGAGATCTGCAATATCTTGGGCTACAGAGGTCCAAATGGAATTCCTAAAGATGTTCCAAAAAGGGAACGGACTGTAATTTCTATGGTCCAAAGGTTAGACTCAGAATATAAACCAGTGATACGTGGAATCCTGTACAACTTCGATGTTCTGAACAGTCCTGTAACAGGTCACCTTGGGAAAAGGATCGTAAATCCCAAATGGTGAAACCAATGTTGATTAAAACTATGGTGGTGGATCAGGGACATGAGAGGTTACCTCAGTGAGAATTTTCAGACACAGAGGATCATTAATTTCGCAGATATCACAGAAACAGTAACAGGTATTTCTGGAGAAGAAATCAGAAAATTAGGGCTTCCTGTTCCGGGAGTTTCGCTTCACTGTTTTCAGAAAAGGAGTACATTGGACAGATCCATTTGAAGAGATCTATCTGTTCATCCAATTAGATCTAAAAGATTCCAAGTTTTTAAAATTAGGGTTTATGCGACAAACCCTAGATCAGCGAACTCCGGGACAAGGACAGACACCTCAAATCGGTAAGATCTAATCCTTTGCTATTTCCATTTAAGGTTCTCATTTCAATATGATATATCACATCATCTTCGTGACAAGCTTGGGGAAGTTGACAACTTCCAATCCTGGAAGTATATGATCTCTCTGAAGAAACTGGATTGGACATCTTCATGAGTATAGAGGTTCCAGTTTCAGAGGGAGACAAGGCCAAAAGAGACATAATGCTCATGCTGCAGAGGATGATGAACCATCCAGAAAGAGATCCAGATATGAAAGTGAAGATTCTTCAAGAAAGGATGAATATGTTCTGATGTCAGCTCTCATA
>LPNX010987391.1:59048-168693 GCA_001517045.1 Pseudotsuga menziesii
GAGAGTACCAACCTACAATGGCTCTGATACCATGTAGAAATTCAGGCCTGCAGTAGATTAATTTCACCCACAACAATTAACAATTGATCATGCAAAATTATCAACAATGGAGACTGAATATGGAGCTGTAACACAAAATTATATTAACTGAGTGTACAATAGCCAACCCTGTAATAACATAGGCTTATGAATATATAGAATACATGAGCAAATCGAATGCATAAGGAAGCATCCAAATCTAGCATAAAGCAGGCTTACCCAAAATAGGCAAATTCCCCATAGGTGTAAAAAGCTAATCCCAAATCTATCAAGGACCCCATGAATTAGCAAGGACGCATGGGAAAGATAAAGAGTGGTCAAATGGCAGCTCATACATGCTTTTGCATGGAGGAAAGAGTGGAGGAGGAAGAGGTAACAAAGCTGATTCACCTCACCTAGTCTTGCTTTCCTATGTGCCTTAAAACACTGAAAAAGCAGGCAATAAAGCAGAAAAAGTAGAAGGGCGCCTAGGAGGCCAGGAATAAAGCAGATTTGATTCCCAAGGCTTTCCCAAGTGCTCCATGAGTCAATAATGGCAAGTTTGACCTCTATGGATAGGCAATTATCAAGTTGCACATGGTGGGACTCATGGACTAGGCAAATAAGACAAAATAAATGAAATAATGTCTAAGTGGGTAAATACTATGGGTTGATTATTCTAACAAAGTGAAGGATAACGTAGGCTAGTGAATAGTCTAGAACACAGCTCCATTACCAGACGCGTGGGTAACCAGATTGTTAGCAGTTGGTTCATGTTTTAAATGGCCGAAATTAATTTTCAGCAGCACTTAGTCTGATGGGCGATCTGGACGGAGTGCTGAATGAAAGGCTGGGACGTGAGTTGGATATGATGGACGTCGATCTAGGGCGAACGGGGTGTCTATCTGCTAGCATGCTTTAGGACTGGAGTGTATAGCAACCAATTTTGACATCTGGAAAACCACCAGCGATTTTCATGGAACGGGTTGAATGATGGGCTGGACGCCGAGCTGGTCATATGTGCAAAAAGCAGGTTGAATGTGTTTTGCATAATAACTTGGCCTAAAAAGATTATAAAACCTACAAACAACTATACAAACTAATTAATACATCAAATATGTTTTAATAATGTTATTTTTAATTGATTAAAGCATAAAAATGATAATAATAAAATAATTTTATAAAAAGCTTAAAAACACTCATACCTGAAGTTGAATAATAATATGTGTGACATAAAACATACAAAAGATGATGAAATATGTATTTAAATGAATAATTTATCTGCCAAAAATGATAACAAATCGAAGATCAACATTCCCCCAAACCGGAGAAATGCCAGGTCCCACTGAGAAAAAAGAAAGAAAAACAATGTAGAAAGAAGGTGAACTAGCAGCTGCCTTCAACTTGGCAGATGAGAAGGTAATTTAAAATTTACTCTGTTAACCTGTAACTTAAAAATAACATATCTTTTATGTCACACATTGTATGAAAATTAAAAATGACTTGATTAGATTTTCAACCATTTTCAGGCTTAAAATAATTTTATCATTTATAAGGTTTTTTAAAATTAATTCAACCATGTCCAAAGTAAAACTTTGGATAGGTTGAACAAAAACATAAATTTCATCTTGAATAGCAAGAACATTAATCATTTGCATCCATAATTAATTGGATTAAAGGATAGCTTTGGACAAGTTGAACAAAAACATAAATTGCATCTTGAATAGCAAGCAAATTAATCATTTCCATGCATAATTAATTGGATTAAAGGATAGGATTATTAATAATAAAATGATATGGAAGTAAAATCTATTTGCTTAAAACAAAATTTGGTTAGCAAATTTAATAAAAAATACTATAATATTACCATTTTTCAGATTGCTATTTGATATTTCATTTGGCTTCATTCGATTCTTCATATGGTAAGACTGTATTGAATTTTGTTGTAAAATATTTTTCAAGCTATAACCAAATTCCATTATTTATATTCCTGAAAAATACTTATCATTTGTTAAAGATAAACAAATTTATCAAAAATAAAAATAATCAAATCAAATCCGTCTTCCCCCAAAACAAAGAGATGGCATGTCCTCAAGACATACAGAGAGAAAAAATGATTGTTCCAAAACAAAATAAAAAAATAGAAAGAATGCGAGCACGCTGTTAATTCGGTGTAAGGAAAAGTAACTAGTAAATGGAAATGGTTCAAAAATGTATATTTATGAAAAATAAAACAATGCTTAGAAAAAGCATGTACAATGAGAATAATATAATCAAAAGAAAACAATAGGAAAAACTAACCATCCATGCATCACTGTAAAGATATCATGTCACCGTCAAGTATTTCAAGTGTACCTCGGAGTGTGTGAGATTTACAGCTATAGGTCCCATTTCTAAGATAATGACATCTTAGATATATGCAGAATTAGACGGCCGGGGCAAAGTCAACTTAGAGCCATTCTCAAATGACATTATAAACAATTGGCCATGACATAATTTTTTGAAATTTTTTTCATATATTATCACTATTTGACGAACTATGTGTAAAGTGGTGTATTAACTAGATCTCATTTACCAGATATTGCCCCTCTGCCAACAAGCTTGTTCAGTACCCCGACGGGTTTATTTTGGTACCATGCAATCATAGCCCTGCTACCAGCGAGACTGTTTAGTACCCTGATGGGTTTAATTTCATTTATTGAGCTTCCTGTTATAAGGTTTTTACTTAGCATTGACCCACTGCCAGCATGCCTGTTTAGTACCCTAACGGGTTTGCCTTGTATAATGATATTAAAAATATGGAAATTGATTGGTACTAGGTCGTGTTAAGTCCTTCTAAACACATAATTCAATTTTTTCAAAATAAACTTTATAAGTAATTTTTTAATGCATAATGGCCAAACTCATAAAACATGTCAAAAGAGAATAACTGAAATTTATTCTTTAACCTAACAGCCCTTCTTTATAAAGTAAAGTAATGTTCCTCACAGATAAAAAATTCCACTTACTTTCGAGTTTTCACCAAAATACTCAAGAGACGAGTTTTGATAACAAGTATAGGATGGACTAGTAATCCATAGGTGAAAAATAAAGATGTGAAAAATATGATAATGAAAGTGGGTCTTATCAAGCAACTGTTTAAAAGAATAAATCATAAATATACATGTATGAATCAAAATACCAAAAACTATATGAATCGTAACAGAATTGGTTAAGTATGATATACAAAGGATTGATATATAAATTTATCCGTATAAGCTGCAAATTTTGAAAGTACCCCAAAAAGATTAAAATACCTGATGAGTATTTAGCATACTTCCCTTGTCTAAGTAATATTCCATTAGCTGCTTATAGAGATAATATATTTGTAATCATCACAAAACCACTTGTTAGATGATTCAATTTTATTCATAAAGACATAAAAGAAAAAGATTCACATGTAAACAACCTATTAGAGATGACTCTTATTTATTCAAAGAAACAAACACATATGTACATATATAAAAGTGATAATAACCCAAAACATTTCAAGGATTAGGAGGAGGAGGAATAACTTCCTCTTCAACCAATTCCATTTCATTTTGCTGCAAAACGTTTTGTATGAAATCCTGTTTAGATGTCGGTTGGTGATAGAGCCTAAGTTTATGTGCATTTACTACAAAAGAGATTTCTGAGCCATCAATTTATTTAATTTTTACTGATCCATTGTCAAAAGCTATAACTACTTCATATGGACCCATCCAATGGGTAGTTAATTTCCCTTCAAAATTTTTAAACTGTGAATCAAACAATAGTGCCCAATATCTAGTATTAAACTACTTTTGTTTAATAAATTTATCATGCCATGTTTTTCATTGATTCTGTATTAACATTGTTCTTTGAAGTGCATCTTGCCTAATTTTGTCTAACTCATTAATTTGTACTATTCGTTGTTTCTGTGCTTCATCCAAATTCATGCCTAATTGTGTTGCCATACGAAAAGTTTTAACTTGAAATTCAATAGGTAAAAGGACTTGTTTGCCATACACTAACTCATAGGGGGTATGTCCAGTAGTGTTTCTCCATGATATCCTATAAGCCCATAAAGCCTTGGGAAGTCTATCTGCCCAATCCTTATGATGTAAACGGATGGTTTTAGTTAACATGGCTTCTTATACTTTATTAGTTGATTCCACCTGACCATTAGCCTTATGGTGATAAGATGAAGATTTGCAATGTCGAATACCATACTTTGTAGTAAGTTCTTTCATTAATTTAGAAGTAAATTGAGTACCTCGATATGTGACAATTTCTCTAGGTACACCAAACCGGGTGAATATTTCTTCATATATAAATTCTACCACTGATTTCTCTGTGGCTCTAAATAAAGATTTAGCTTTTACCCACTTTGTGACATAGTCCGTACAAACTAAGATATATTTCTTTCTACGAGACATAGGAGAAATTGGTCCGACAAAATCAAGAGCCCATTTCTCAAAAGGTTCGATCATGACTTGGGGTTGTAAAGGCATTTGATCAGATGATGTAGGTCTACGCATTCTTTGGCAACTATCGCATCCTTTAACATATTTAGCAGCATCCTTAAAAATGCTTGGACAATAATAACCAGAATGTAAGACTTTATATGATGTCCTCTTATGAGAAAAATGTCCTCCACATGGTCCATCATGGCATGCATGGAGGATGTCTGTCATTTCATCCTCCCACGCACATCGTCAAATAATAAGATCGGGACCGGCGCAAAATAGATTGTTATCAACCCAAGAATAATTAGAACTCTAAACTATAATACGACGCTTCTTATGTGGATACAAATGGTTTGGTATTTTCCCTGTTGCTAGATAATTGGCAATATCCGCAAACCAAGGGGTTTGAACATATACAACAAATAGATGTTCATCAAGAAAAAGTGTCCTCAACTGGTTTAGTACCATCTTCATGTTGAATGCGAGAAAGGAAGTCTGCTACGAGATTTTCTTTACCAGGTCGATCAATGACGGTAATTTTAAATTCTTGCAATAAAAGAAGCCACCGGGTCACTCTACCATTGGTAATTGGTTTATTCATTAGAAATATAATGGCGGAGTGATCGGTATACACAAAAACTTCATGACCCGTGATATAATGCCAAAATTTATTAATAGAATAAACTACTGCCAAAAATTCTTTTTTGGTAACGGTATAATTTAATTTGGAAGGGGTCAGATTCTTGCTAATAAAGTAGATGGCATAAGTTGCTTGTCCTTCTTTTTGGCTGAGGACTCCTCCTATATCCATTTCAGAGGCATCGGTAGATATATGAAAAGGAAGGGACAAATCAATACCCCTAAGTATTAGTGCCACCGATAGTTTAGCTTTTAATATTTCAAAAGTATTTTGGTAGGATTCTGTCCACTGGAATTATGAGTCCTTTTGTAAGTAACTTAAACATTGGTGCAACTGTTTTAGTAAAATTTTCAATAAAGCGGTGGTAATAGCCTGCATGACCAAGGAAGCTTCTTACCTCTTTCTGAGTTTTTGGGGAGGGAATGCCAACTATTACTTCGATCTTAGTAGGGTCTACCTTAACTCCTTGGGAAGAAATATGGTGTCATAAAACTATAACTTCTATCAGTAACATTTTACAGTTTTCATGACTAAGGGCTAGGTTTGTGTCTTGACATCGGATCAGAACTTTTTCTAGGTTGTCAAGAGCTTCCTGAAAGGTGTTACCCTAGGTTGTGAAATCATCCATATATACTTCAACAAAGTCATGTATAATATCAGAGAAAATTCCTAAGACTGCTTGCTGAAAAGTGGCAGGTGCGTTACATAAGCCAAATGTCAAGACTCGGTAAGCAAATGTTCCCCAAGGGCATGTAAAAGTGGTCTTATCCTGATCTTCAGGTGCTATTAGAATTTCATTGTATCCACTATATCCATCAAGAAAGGAAAAGTATTCTTTACCTGATAGAGTATCTAATACTTAATCGATAAAAGGTAAAGGAAAGTGGTCTTTAAGTGTAGCTTTGTTTAACTCTCTAAAATCAACACAAATACACCATTTCCCTGTAAATTTATTTCGAACTACTACTAAAGGAGATACCCGTTTACTGTCGAAAATAGGATAGATAAAACCGACAGTGAGGAGTTTTTGTAATTCTTCTTTTACTATATCCTTTAGAGCAGGATTCATCCTCCTATGTGGCTTCCTTACAGTTGATATGCTTGGATCCATATAAATATGGTGAATATAGGTATCAGGGTGTATACCCTTCATATCGGTGTATTCCCATGTGAATGCTCCAGCTTGCTTCTTAAGAACTTTAAGCACTTGCGCTTGATGGTTTTCGCTTAATATGGTGTTTATATGTAAGAATTTTTCAGGGCCAACCTCAAAAGGTATGGTATATGGTCCTATATGCTCTTCAATTGTGAAGACACGTTGTGTTTCTGTAAACATTGAGAGAGCCATATTATCTTGAAACTCATCTTCAAAAATCTAATCGACTTGAGCAAAGAACTGAGGTAAATTTGTACATGCTGTTGAAGAGATAAACTGGTTTAATACATTCTCAGTGGTCTACTCCTGAATTGATAAAGAAAAATCACTAGGAAGGGCGAGATCATCAAAGTCTTCATCCCCAAAAGAAAAATTTAACCACCATGAATTTTCTGTTATTGGTTGTACTGAGGGGTATAAAAGAAGTCTTTGTGTGGAAAACCCATTGGAAATAGTCATCTCTCCATACCTACATCCTATAAAAGCATTTGCGGTAGCTAACCATGGTCTATCCAAGATAATAGGATGTCCTTTAGAAGGGTCCTTTGATTTTACGACCATAAAGTCGACAGGGTATTCCATGAAGCTACTGATACAACAATGTCATCCAGGACTCGAGCAGGTTTTACCGTAGTGTGATCTGCTAGTTCTAGGATGGAAGGGGTACGTCAAAGAAATTATCCTAACTGTAAAAATTCTAAAACTACGATGGTCATCATGTCAATGGCAGATCCTAAATCGATTAATGTATTCTCTATGGCGGTGCTGTTTATAATTACAGTTACTATTGGGATTCTTGGATTTGGATATTTTGCAATCTGGGACTGACCTGCCATACATTTAGAAATTTCTCCTATAACATGAATTGTAAGAGGGTCCTTTTTCTTCTTTCCTGGGATTTTAATACATATCTCTTTTATTACCTTACTATAGATAGGTATATCTTTGATAGCTTGTAATAGAGGGATCTTAATACAAATGTTCTTTAATTCATTCAAAATGTTATACTCTGGATGAACTACAGGTTTTTCTATTACTAATATTTATGGAAATGGAGGAATTCTTTGCTCCTGAACAGTTTCTTGTGGAGGGTGGGTGTGTACTGGAACCTTTGGAATGGTCACATCCTTCAAAATAGCATCATTCACGGGTTCACTTGAATCTTCTTCTTCTTCGCCCGGTTCTTGAATGATAACTAATGACTTGGGTTTATTATTCACAACTCTTCCCGATCGTAATTGAATTTCATGTATAGGTATAGTCGAGATAAGGTATGAGGGAAGAGTTTGCAACTCAATGTTGTTAAGAGCTTGAGTTGGTTTATTGTTAGGGTTAGGTATCGGCTGTGCAGGTAACAATTTTGGTCGAGGAGGATTTGCATTCTGAAAGTGATGAGGTTGTTGTGCGATGAAAAGAATTGGAGGTACAAATCCAGGCGATATTTGCTGGAAATTTGTTTGAGTTTGAGGATAAGGATGATTGGGTGCAGGAACAGGTTGTAGCTGAGTATATGGTTGTCCTCTCCATCCTTGTGACCAATATTTCTATTGTGGAAATTGAGGAGGAGGATACTGAGATGGTCAATTCTGCCAGCTAGAATTGTTCCATGGTTGAGGTGGTTGATACGGAGGATAATAGGGTAGAGGTCGTGGTAAAAAGTTTGGATATGCTGGTTGGTCCCTAGGTTTCCAAGGAGACCTCCTAGATGTTTCAACTACATCCCCACTCTTATAGATGGCTTGCAATCCAGGAAAGGATGGGCAGTTATCTGTTGGGTGCTCTTCTGTATAGATGTGACATACAGAGATATTGTTTAATGGAAATTCCCTTTGGGGATGTTTAGTTCTACAGCTTGGAAAAAAGATACTCATTGCTGCTCTTTCTTCATCTTTCCTTTTCTTAGCTTGTAAAGCATCTAGTTGGGAACCCATTGCTCCTAAGATATCAGTTTTAAAATTCTCCAATAGGTTTCCTAACTCTACTCTTGTAACTCCACTTGAACTAGGGACATTTCCTCTTATATTCTTACTAAAAGGCTCTCGAATTTTTTTTGCAACTTTGCCCCTACTTCTAGAATAATTTTTACACATCTCACTGATCTGTGCAAAATTTTTATGAGAAATATTGCCAACTTCCATGAGATTAAGAATCTCTAACAAGTCCTCGGATATTCCCTTAAGGAAAAGTGTACGTACTGCATCTGCTCGGAGGTCATTGTATTTAAACTTATGTAATCTATAAATGAAACTCTCAAGATAATCTTCTAGGCTCTCGTCTTCGAGTTGTTGTATCTTGAATATATCATGACGAGAATCCTTAGGTTTGTAGTATTCTTGATATTTTTGTAAGAATGAGGTTTTCATATCATCCCAAGTTCTAATAGTGGATTCTCCTAATCCCATGAACCATATCAAGGAGGAATCCTTGAGTGTGGCGAGAAAGAGTTTTAGTTCATGAGCGTTTGGTAGATAATTGTAACTCCTACAAAGGATGTCAAACTTGAACAGAAATGTGGAGGGCCAGGGGTTTCTAATGGCTGATCTTTTTGAACTTCCTCAGGAATAGCGTCCTTTGGACCCTTTTCCAAGGTTCCTTCTTCTTCTATTGCTTCTCCAGTAAGATATTCTAAAGGAGTTTCTTGAGGTTTCAGGGTAGAACTACTTCCTATAGGCATCTTTCGATACTTTTCTGGTGAGTTAGTAATTGGGGAATTATGTCCCCTATGGTACGTAGTAGAGACGTCAAGAAATTTTTCGGTCTTGATAAATCTACCCATAGGATCTCTAATTCTACTCATGAAAGAATTTTAAACTAAATAAAACCTATACTACTACTGTTGTTGTATTTGGGGGCACCTGTTATAACAGATGCACAAGTTCTTACCTCTCATCTTACAGCTCCCCCACTATCAACCTATTACTAAACTTCATAAAGAATTATACTCTACCTTACATAACAACTCCCTGACAACGGCGCCAAAAGTGTTGGGTGTTATAATGTCTAAATTAATTCACCTATTCTTTAATTATCAATCGGGGTTGGTAAGCTTAGAGTTGACACAAAATATATGCAAAGGTAGAGAATGTCATGTAAATATTTTAACAAAAAAAAGATCGAAAGGTCTTTCAAAATGAAAGACTGAGTCAAAATTCCTAAAAATGCAATTAAGGTAACTAAATTGAGATAAAAGATTAACTAAACAAATAGTCTATTTTATAACTTTGGACTGAAAAAGATATAATCAACAACTTACTTATTCAAAAGGAAAACTAAAGTGCAAGGAAGACTTAACTTATAAGCAACTAGAAAACTTAATAAAGAAAACTTAAATAATAGAAGCAAGTAGAAAACTTAATAAAGAAATATCTTTATTAAGACAACCTAAAAACATACTAAGGAAAACACTAAATCTTGCATACAAACAAATAAATCAATTCAAAAGGAATAGACACAAAACCATATAACCATAAGACAAAATTAAGAATAACTTAAACTACATTCAAAGTAAAAGAAATAAAGAAAATGATAAAACCTTTAATAAAGAATTTAAAACAATTAAACTTTAACTTAAATGTTTAAAAAAATCTATTATTTAACTATTACAGTCAAAGCATAATTCAAATATCAACAAAACAGAGCTGAAAACAATCTTAAAAGACATAAAAACACTAAAAACAGAACTAAAGACTGAATGACAGACTGAACTGTGGGTCTGAAAGGGGTGGCTGAATAACAGACTGAACATGCTGTCCAAATGATAGGATGCACAGTAAAAAGGGTAAAAACTAACTTAAATGAACTAATATTTAGCTGAATCCATGCAGATGAAATTCTAATACATTAGAACAATAAATAAAGTTATGTAACAATAAATCAACCCTACAATAATTCGTGAACTAAAGGAATCATTTGCATATTAAACTAAAAAATGAACTGGAAATTAACTTCTTCAGTGTGAACATGAAATGGTGGTGTGCCAAGGAAGTGTACACGGTAGGTTTTCTAGAACGTAGGCTGTTCTATACTTTAAACGAGCAGACTGGTGGTAGTTTGGAATCAAGCAGAGGAGGCCACAAGCGGTCCTTCTAGGGCGTAAGTTGAATGCGATAGTCTAGAACATGGATGATTGTCGTGGTGGAAAGTGAAGGAGAACGCAAGCTGACGAACAGTCTAGAATACAAATCCATTACCAGATGCGTTGGTGACCAGATCGTTGGCAGTTGGTTCACGTTTTAAATGGCTAGAATTAATTCTCAGTAACGCGCAGTCTGATGGACGATCTGGACGGAGTGCTGAATGGAAGGCTGGGACGTGAGTTGGATATGCTGGGTGTCGATCTATGGTGAATAGGGTATCTATCTGTTATCATGCTTCAGGACCAGAGTGTACAGCAACAAATTTCGACATCTGGAAAACCACCAACGATTTTCATGGAACAAGCTAAATGATGAGCTGGATGCCGAGCTGGTCATGATGTGCGAAAAGAAGGATGAATGCATTTTTCATAATAACTTGGCTTAAAAAGATTATAAAACCTGCAAACAATTATACAAACTGATTAATACATCAAATATGCTTTAATAATGTTATTTTTAATTGATTAAACCATAAAAATGATAATAATAAAATAATTTTATAAAAACCTTAAAAACACTCATACCTGAAGTTGAATAATAATCTGGGTGACATAAAACATACAAAAGATGATGAAATATGTATTTAAATGAATAATTTATCTACCAAAAATGATAACAAATTGAGGATCAACAATTTCCTATGGAGGGTATGTGTGTCGGTTTGAGGGCTTGAACATGGACCATGAGATTAGAGGAAATGTTATGACCTAAGACCCTTATTTAAACTTATATCATAACATGGGCCTTGAAAACCATCCATGGCATGCCCTTCCTCAAAATGGTGAACATATCTCGCATGTAGGCTAAGATTCCCCATGCAGGCCTTGTATTATAATCTAGGCCTCCATCCATGGGCCATGAGCCCCAAGGTAATTCATATGGCCTTGTACCCTAAATTTAGACCTTGGTCCATGGTCCAGGCCATAGAAATCATCTTTAGTGTTAAAAATAATTAAATAGAGACCATATCTTGCTTATAGGCCAAATGCAAATGTTATGGCGTAATGATATGTCTTTTGACCTTTCCATTGCTTAAGTTACAATAAATATCTGCGGTTAACCAAAATTCATAAAAAGAGGTAGTATACCTTTCTCACATGCCAATATTCCATTTATAGGTATTTGTGGTGGAATAAGGCCCTACACATAGTTGATGATCCCTAAGGAAAAATGTTTTTTCCCAACAACTTGTCTTTTTGCATCAAACCATGGCCTAGGGATAGAAATCCATACTTGTTGTGCTAAACCTCAAAATGGATGACATATATTACTCATTGGCTAAATACTATCTATGTAGTATATAGGGCCTTTGAGGTGGTCTATGGCATCACACATAACCCATAAGCCCCTTACTCTTAGACATTATGTTTTGACTTGATAATATGTCCCAATCAATGATAACCATCCTTGGTTGCACAGAGCTTGAAATGGCCATTTATTGCTTGTAAGCCCAAGATTTCCCACATAGAGATGACATTATGGACTAGGGACCCATGTGTGGGCACCGATTCCTTGAGGAAAATGTTATGGCCTAGGATTTTGTATGTTTACCATAGAACATGGAGTAGGCCATGAGAGCCATCCTTAGTGTTCCAAACTTGAAATGAACACTATATTCCACTTTCATGATAAACATTCCCTTTATAGGGCTTGTGTGGTGGACATAGGCCTATTAATACCGCACGATCCCTAGAGACAAAATGGACTAAGGTAAGGTTTATGTAGAAAAAATATTCTTATGTACATGGAATATTTGGATGTGTGAGGTTTTGAGTTTAATTAATCTTTCCTCCCACCTTGTAAATGGTCAGTTTTTGCCTTGTATTTTTCCCTTTTCCTTGACACATTAATCACATATTATATTCTTTTACTCCCTCAAATTCCTCACTAGTCATGTCTTATACAAAAGAAGGTCAATGTCCAAACTATGATGATAATCTTAAAAGGTACCATGATGGAATGCCCTCACCTTTTGGAAAGTTTTGTTGGTAATTGTAACTGGTATGTCAAATCCACTCCGAATACCTATTAGGTCCAAATAAAAAAACAACAAAACCAATGTAACATTGAGCATGATTGTCATTGACAACAATACATCAATGACAAAGGATGTGGTTGTTGATGACATGAAAAACTCAATGAATGACTAGAACAAAGACTTCATGAAAAAGACAACGACTTGGGTTTTGGAACCATACACTTGTTTGGATGGACTTACATCACTGCATATGATGGAGATTGGAATTTTCAAATGTTGGCCACATGTATTCTATTTATCCTTGAAGATGTCCATTAAAGTCCGTATCATTCTTGATATGAAACCCCTGGACATAATCTCCTTCCATGTGGCTTTGAACCCACACAATTTGTTGCATGATGGAGATTGACCCTTATAGGTATTCTTATATGGTTCAAATGATGGTGGAGCCCTACTCATACTTGACATGTCCTTGAGATGTGGTTCCTTGGTTATGTTGCACTTGTATATGGTCACGGGTGTGATATTCTTGTTGATACCCTTGATATGATGAGTATATAGTGGATCCCTCCTCCTTGTTGATATGAATATATGGTGTGAAGACCATTTAATCCCTCATGCTTTTGATGATGTCCATTAAATCACTTAGCCTTGGTTGTTAACCCTTTGACTTGAATTTGTTTATGGTTTGGTTTTTTACATCCTTATGAGGATTTTGACGTCATGAAAAAATTGAAGAATTTAAGGGTATTAGACAAAGTAATTTCAAATAATCCCACCATAGGGAGATATTCCTCATCAATACCTTTCAGGTGATATGTAGATCGTCTCCTAAATCCTTACGGTTGAAGAGATATGAATTTTTGAAGTTGGTGTACCCCACCTTTCCTTTTTGGGTCAACATACCAAACA
The DNA here is from genome assembly GCA_001517045.1 of Pseudotsuga menziesii. Taxonomy (NCBI): domain Eukaryota; kingdom Viridiplantae; phylum Streptophyta; class Pinopsida; order Pinales; family Pinaceae; genus Pseudotsuga; species Pseudotsuga menziesii. The sequence goes on from LPNX010987391.1 coordinate 72,355, forward strand.
AAATAAAATTAAAAAAATCGCTAAAGGCCATTTCAGCTCAGTAAAATATTTTAAGAAAATAAATGTATAAATATGAGGCCAACGTCCTCATTTATCAAAATAACTATATTTAAACTGATTTAAAAATCACATACAAAAAATTTGTAAGAAACAATTTTGGATGTGTTTGGTCCTTGCAGCAATCTAAACAAATCACTAAATTGTATAAATCAATGTACTATTTTTCTCTTTTTTTAGTATTTATAAAATTCATTGGTTTTATTATGGGAGTTATGAACCCCATGCTGCATTAATATGTAGTTACAAATTCTTCTTGACCTTACAACCTAAGCATATCCTTGACATACTTTTTTTATCAATATAATATAAATAAATGTGTTACTAATAAAAAAAATGAATGATAACTAACACCCAAATTAAAATTTTTCATTCTCCCTTTTTCTCTCATCATATATTCTCTAGGGATCCTTATATGTCCTTTTTTTTCTATTGGGATTCTTCTCTTTCAATTTCGCTATACCAAATATGACCAAATTTAAAACCCATCTCAAAGGTCATTTTCAGACTACTAAGACAATGTTCTGAAATTAACTATGGTAGTTATACTATCAATAAATGCTCCAACTTTATTTTAATCATAACCTAAATAAAACATTTTTTTGCATAATAAGATGTTTTCTTCATGCATAACATAACATAACATAACATAACATAACCAAATCTAGTTTCATCCCTAAAATGTCTATGTTGCCATTAGAGACCTTCCTAATGGCCTTGATGGAGGATCATGCCTTGAGAAGGTCGAGCTGAAACGAATTTTCACTAATATGTTTAAGGATATTGTATGGACAATATCGTAAAGGTTTCATCTTTCTATATGGACCAGTGAAGCACTCCTTCTTTGGATGTTTCCAGACTTGATCCCCAATTTGGAATGAATGAGGAATATGATGCTTGTCGTGTCAGGCCTTATCTTTTTCATTAGCTCATTGCAATGTTTCTTGTGCTTGCTTCTGGATGTTGTATATTTGATCTTTGAACTTGAATTCTTTCTTAACTTCTCGTACTTTGAAGTCAGTGTCATTCGACTGTGTTGAGGAACTTATCAAGTCGGTATATGCCTAGGTTTGAAATCTGTAACATATGTCAAATGGAATCTTACCCATAGAACTGTGTTGAGCACAATTGTAGCTACATTGTATGTATGGAAGGTTGTCATCCCATGTTCAACAATGCTTGTGGTTGTACATGAGAAGCACTTGCACTAGCAAGCGATTTACAACTCTCATCTTTCCACCTGTCTATGGATGGAAGGCTGTCAACAAAAAAATTCTCATGTCGATCTGTTTCCAGAGAGTTTTCCAAAAGGTGCTAGCACATATAGAATCTTTGTCGAAAATAATGGTCGTCGGATGCCATAATGTTTCCACACATGTTAAAAGAAGAGCCGAGCAATCCGATGTGTTGTTGTAGTCTTCTTGCATGGTATAAGGATAGCCATCTTGGAAAATATATCGACTACTACTAAGATCACGCCATGTTGATGTTTGGTAGTAGGATATCCCGTCAAGTATTCCATAGAAATAGATTCCCATGGTTGACTAGGAACTATAAGGGTTGTATACAATCCTTGTCATTGATTTAGTGGTTTAGCAATGGCACAAAATGCACACAGTTGAATGTACTTGTTGACCTCAGATTTAAGTGAGGACCAGTAAAATAATTTTGGAGGATAACAAGTATTTTTGTGACTCCAAAATGTCCTAGAGTCTTGCAGTAGTGTGCATCCCAAATGAGCTTCTTTCGGTGCTCATCGGTCGGTACACAAATTTTTCTAAGCTTGTATAGCAAGTTTTCCTTCAGGAAGTAGTCGGTAGTATACAATGTGTCAGTTTGAAGCTGTCGATAAATTGAGGAGAGGTCATAGTCTACCAAATACATTTGTGGCCAAGTAGTGCTGTCGTAACCCTGCATACTCATCACTATAGACAATAGAGTAATGGGTGGTCAGCTAAGACAATCAGCTGCAACATTGGAATTTCCTTTCCAATACTTAATTACCAACTGAAATGTTTCCAAGTAATTAATCATCTTGAGTTGTTAGGTTGTTTGTAGTTTCGACTGGGACAAAGGGAACTACAAAGGTTTATGGTTAGTGAGGATGAGCATTTCCTTGCCAATAATGTAGTCTCTCCATTCCTTAAGATCTTGCACATTGGCGTACAGTTCTTTTTCATACATCGAATACCTTCTAACAGTGTCTTCAAAATTTTCAGAATGAAACACGATAGGTTGACGTGATGGAGTGATCACTGCGTCGAGAGCATAGTCTGATGCATCTGTCTCAATCTCAAAAGGCTGATGTAAATCAGGTAACGCAAGTACTGGTGTAGTAAAAAGATTGTTTTTGACTTGTTCAAAAGCTTATTGTTGTGTCGGTGTCCATTTGAATACAGTTTTCCCATTTCCCTTTGTCAATTGATTCAAAGGCCATGTGATGTGACTAAAGCCAAGTATGAATCGTCGATAGAAATTTTCCAAATCAAGAAAACTTCTTAGTTCATGAATGTGTTGAGGAATGGGCCAATCTTTGAGGATCTGTACTTTTTATGGGTCGACGTGAATGCCTGCAGAGTCAATTACATACCCCAAGTATTTATTGTTTGTCATCACAAATGAGAATTTGTCCATGTTTAGATATAGTTGATGTTGCTGGAGAGTGTCGAAGACTTGTCGAAGCTATCTGGAATGTTCTTCCCATGATCGACTGAAAATAAAAATATCGTTGAGATAGACAATGACACACTTACCGATGCAAGGTCACAGAAGATCATCCATATATCTAATTAAGGTTGCAGGTGCATTGGTTAAGCCAAAATGCATGACTAACCATTCAAAAAATCCTTCCTTGGGCTTGAAAGTCATTTTCCATACATCGATGGACTCGATTGGAATTTGATGGTATCTTGACTTAAGATAGAGTTTCGTAAATAACTTAGTACCTTTCAGACCATCGATGAGTTCATCTATATGTGGAAGAGGGAATTTTTTCTTTATTGAAATTTTGTTGAGAGACCGATAGTTGATGCACATGCACCATGTCCCATATTTCTTTAAAACTAGGAGGACTGGACTTCCACAAGGAGAATAACTGAGGTAGATATCACCCTCGTTGATCAAATCCTAGATGTGCCTATGAATCTCTTAGTTCTCGAGAATGGATCTTCTATAAACATATGTGTTAGGTAATGAAGAACCAAAAATAAGTTCAATGGAGTGTTTTACCTAACAATGCAGAGGAGCTCTGTTTGACTCTTGAAATATGTTCCAGTATTCCTCAAGAATATTGTGGATCTATTGCTTTTGTTGAGAGTTGTGCTGGTCTGTGATTTGACTCATTTCTGTAGTATTTTTGGAATGTTGAGGCTTTATCATAATTAATCTGCACTTCTGGGTATGGTTGATAAGCTTATTTGTTTGTTTGCAGCAGTTATCATAGAAACCGTTGATGTAGGTTGTCTCTCTGGTATGTCGTACCAATGAATCCGAATTTTGACAATCATCTTCTGAGACCATGACTGATATGTACCATGTCAATCCAACAAGTAATGTTTCCCAAACAAGGCATCGGCTACAGAAAGCGGTGCCACATCACAGAGTACTTCATCTTCAAAAGGCTTAATGAAGTAGGTGAGTCTGCATTGGCGTGTGATTCTCAGTTCCTGTCCATCCTTCATCCAACCGATATTATAAGGATGAGGATGTGGGGTGGTGACAAGATAGAGTTTCTTCACTAGATCTTCAAAAACAAAGTTCTTCTGGCTACCATTATCCACAATCATATGTAATGGATTTTTCTGAATCCATACCATTTATGGAATAGGTTCTCTTGTTCCTCCTCATCAATGAAAGTCGAGGCCAATGGAGTAGTCAAGGTTGAATCCAAGAGGGTTGCTGCATATGGATTAGATTCTACCAAGGTTATGTCGGACAAGTTAAAGGTCTTCTGAGTTTTGCATTCTGACGTATCATGCCATGCTGAATTGTGATAATCACACCATTTCCTAGTAGGATCTTTTTTGTTGTGATCCCTCTCATCTTTCTGAAAGTTATTCTTTTGATGATCGACCTTTGGCAGAGTTGGCTGAGAAGGGTTCTTTGACTTGTCAGAGTCAACAAATGACTTCTTGTCGTATGTTCAACATGTTGGCTTGTTCACGAAATGTGCTTTTCCTTTTTGTTTAGCTTCAAGCTTGTTGGTGTAATGAAATGCATCCACGAGCATACTAATAGTCAGAAACTCCATCTCCTGCTAAATGTACGGGGATAAACCGCTAACGTACTTCAAGACAAGCAATTTTTATTCTTCTTGGATGCCAAGTCTATCCATGAGTCGATAAAACTCATTGGTATAAATCTCTATAGACTGGTCTTTCCATTGCCTTAGCTGTTTCCACTTCTTATACTTTTATTCAAGATACTTGGGTGCGTAGAATTCATTTCGAACATATTAGACAATTTTACCCATGTGTCGATGTGGTCACCTTGTTTTTCCAATTTTGTCAATAAATTCTCCCACCAACAGTGTACAAAGGTTGACATATTTGAGGATGAAATGGTGATATTTTCCACTTCGAAGAGTTGATTCACAGAGTAGTATAATTCTAGTTGTTGTGCCCAATTGTCGATGGATTTCACGTCAATATTTACTTCAAGATTCGATATGTCTAGATTCATTTTCACTTTGAAGGGGCTTACCTTATCGGAGTGAGGTCGTGTCGAGGATTACTCGAAATTCGAAGTGAATTGCATGAGAATCTTGTTGAACTAGGAGAAAATTTCGGTTCGCTGGTGAGCCAATGTTTTTTCTATGAGTTGTTTTGTCTCATCAGTTGCATGTCTATTGTCTGCTTCTTCGACCATCTTTTCTGAAGTCAAAGGAAGTTTTTGCTTATGTTGCTGAGTTTGTGAGCATGTTTGAACAGGCATAAGTTAAATAACTTCGATGGAAGTGATGATGTAACTTAAGATCTAGATAAGATAAATCTTTGATACCAATGGTCCAGGTCATAACCAGGTGCACGCTGGGGAAAATAGTTGACTAAATGAGTCGAGCACTATTATGGTAGAAGCTTAGAAAAAGAACAAGGAAAGCAGGAAATACACTATATCGACAGAAAGTATGCAGACAGACAATATGCAAGAATTTGAAGCAATTTATGTTATTAATTATTCTCTATGAAGGTTGGTTGATTTTTACAATAATTACATCTTTATATAGAATGCTGATATGCTTGGGTGACTACTCATTACGTCCACTTACAAGAATTTATAACGGTTTGGAAAATCAACCGTTACAGAGGACTGGAAGACAGATCCATTCTATTGATGTTTGACAGGTGTCGATAAGGTATGTCAAGATGTTGTATGTCGAGCATGAAACCTGTCGAGGTTGGTTATGTCAAGGTTTAGACTTGTTGAAGTTGATGTTGAACCTGTCGAAGCAGTAGATATAGTCAAAGTAGTCTAAGTTCTAGACTTTGTCGAAATTTGAAAAGATGCCAACTACTGGTTGGATCAATTGATAAGGATATTTTTATCCTTGAATCTATCTCTACACTCAACAAAGAGTGTAAGTTTCAATGGTCTCCTAGTTGAGTTCTTTACTAGTCCATAACAAGAAGGAATCCACTTGTACATTGAAATGTTATCTTTAGTACTCCATATCTAGATGTAAATGCTTAGTTTTCCTCTCGAGTATTGGCAGGGAAACTTTGTTATTGCCATTAAATATGCACTATAACTTTGTTACCCTTGCTTTAGAGATGGTAAATTTGGATACTACTACTTCTTTGTTATTTCCATTAAATATGCACTATAACTTTGTTACCCTTGCTTTAGAGATGGTAAATTTGGATATTACTACTTATTTCCTCCACATGCACCAAAACCTTTGGATCAAGTGTGAGGACAACCCTTCATTTAGGTCTAGTTCACACTAAGTTAAAGTCTTTCACCATAATATTTGATTAAATCTCGAGAAAATTTGTTTAACCTCAATATTGAGGTCTACTATGAAGCTGAATATGGATTTATAGTTTAAAAACCATATTTGGAAGGTTCCTCTTATTCCACAACATCTTAGGATTATGCTAAGCCACTAAGCCACCTAATACTTTTGGAATTCCTTATCATTCGACATTGTCCCCCACAACAACATGAAGCGATTTTGAGAGAGCTTCGTGTCATACACTATGTGTGTTTTGCATAACCAGACGAAGCACATTAGTGATCTGTACAAATTGGGCAGGAGAATGGGCAAAGTCTAGTTCAGTATAATGTATTTCTTTATCAAGAAGGGAATTGATAAGGTACTGTATGCCTATAAATCTATTTCAAAGAGGAATATTCAGTCCATCATGGATGTGTAGGATGCGAGGAGGGAGATTCAGATAATGCATCATCTAGCAGGGCATCATAATGTGGTTACTGTTAGGTCATGTTTTTGTCTTCCATTGTTATCATGCTTTTATTCATATTTTGAACCTTGCTTTTACTTTTTGTTTCTAGAAAATTTTGTTGATAGGGATAATGTTGATTTTAAACTTTTAATTCTCATGATTTTTTATTTATAAGCTTATTTTTACAAATTTTGCTTTGATTTTATAATTGAGGGGTTTTATAAGGCATATATGGATTAAAGAGTTTTTTAAATAGCATAAAAGTTAAATATTAACCCCTAAACCAAGTGCAAACTCATATCATTAACCTAATCTTGTGAAATCATTAAATTGTATTTTCTTGTAGCGCAAGACATAAATTGATACACTAGAGCGCTACAAGAAAATTGCGCAAGCTAAATCATCATTTTTTGGTCAAATTTCTTCAGGATTCTCATACCTAAGGTGTCAATCACATTGTATGATGCATTTGATACATGTCTTTGACAGTTTAAACAGTAAAGCAGGTGGAATGCCATCATAGAGGCGAAATCGTGGCGGTTTTCATGCTGAGCAGGTATAATGATGATAGTAGAGCATAATGAAACAAAGCTTTTGAGATTATGTTTTATCTAAAGGACATGAAGGGTAAGTGAAGATCATGGAGATAAATTAGTGCACAAAAATCGGGATTTTAAAACTGAACGAGAAACTAGGGCTTCTCAGCAGCGACAGGTTGGCGTGGTCTAAGCAGTTAAAGATAGGTGGAGGATGCAATTCGACACTTGACTTCTGAAATAACTATATTCAACACCCGAATTGATCATCGTAACAGGTAGCACGCGTGCCTTTGCTAGGGTTTTTTGAATTTGGGGCTTTTTCTGAAAAAACAATTAATAACAAATTCGAAGGCTCAATATTAGTTTAAATACCCAATCCATGATAAATGATGAATTATTCACCAATACATTCAAAGTATTCATCATTTGAATAGTAGAATTTAGAGCAGAGCTTGTTGGATTTTCCTGAACTGTATTTTAGGCTAGTCTGTTGAGATTTGAAGACATTTAGATTGTGGTATATCGACAGAAGCTGTTTAACCATAGTAAATATGAAAAAGAGTGGAAAAACAAACAGGGCAGAGCCCTCTGACCTAAGCTGGGTGAAGAATTTTCCACAATGTGCGCAGTTATTTTCAAATGCAGGATGGTTAACATTCTTTAAGAAAATTGAAGGATATCATGTAGAGGTGTGTTATAGATTTTCTCAATGCCTAGACAAAGACATAGTGTCTTTTGACACCTTAAAGTTCAAATTGACTAAGGAATTGATAGTTGAGGCAACAGGGATCCAGGACGAGGGAGAGTTATGGTTTAAAAAGGTTCCATTCACCTTCAATGCTCAAAAGTACTTGCTTCCTGGTGTGATTGCAGATTGGGGAAAATGTGTTCCAATTCATAACTTTAAACCTGATTGGATTGAGCCCATTAAAGTCTTGCAGAGTTATGTTACCTGTGCGGGTAGATATGCTTTCATTTTCAAATATCACTTTAGGTTTCTTCAACATCTTAGTGATGAGTCCAAAATGAACTTACCTTTCTTCTTTCTGAAAATTCCACAAAAGATGTCATGCAGAGTTAGAGAGCACCAAGATCATATAAAGCAGTTTGTTTTCCATCATGGACTCATCAAGCTTATCATAAGAACTGTCTTGAAGAATAGGGGGAAGACTTGGGATCATTTCATCTTCTGGTCAGGTTTCAAAACTGATCAAGAGGAACAGTCACAAAGAAGACAAGTAGACAAAGGTCAAGCTTTGACTAAGAAGCTTAGGAAAAAGGTAGCAGTCAAGAATGAAGAAAATATTGAACCAGAAGAAGTTTCAAATGAAGAAAATAAAAATTCTGAGTTTGAACAGCAAGCTAATGAGAATGAGAGCAAGACTTTACAATCAGAAATCAAAGAAGCCGATCCTATTGAAGATGTTGTACCTGTAGAGACAATTCAAGATGTAAAAGAAGATATTGAAGTGCAAAAGCAAATCCCTATCACAGTTCTATCAGAGGAAGATGAGAAATAATTATTTGATGATGATAAAATTCCCATTACAAACGCAGCTAGGGTTTCTGCTGAGTAAAAGATTCACACTCATTGTGATGAGGAAGCACTGTCAAAAAGAAAGAAAATGAAAGTTGCTGAGTTTACCTCAATTACTCATCAAGGTAAGACTCTCAAGATGTTAGGAGAGATTACTACAGTTTGGAGACCTAAAACAAGATCTAAAAATAAACTTAGACTGAACATGAAAAAGGTACTGAAGCCCAAATTGGCTAAAGAAGAAGTGATGGTAATAGAGGATTCATCATCTGAAGACAAATTGGATGATGATAAAGATGACAATAAGGGTAAAAATCCAATTGAATAAAAAAGAGAGTATGTCATGACTGATACCAAGATATCTGATATATTTCAGGAGATTCGAAATCAAATGTTACAAGAGAAGCAACAAAGTGAGGTAAAGAGTTCTTGCTTAGAAAAGAAAGAGATGGTTGAATAAAAAGTTCCATGCAAAGCTGAAAGTGAAGAACATCTAGGGTTTCCTGGAACATCCACAAAACTTATGGAAGAAGATGAGGAAATTTATAAGAAATTAAAGATCCCATGGATACCTGAGGGGCTGAAAACATCAGTAGGAGACAAGAGTATTGATTCAGAACAAGAGAATTTACAAAGAAGTATCAAACAATATAAGTATCAGGTTGAGTACATGCAGGAAACTAATGATGGCCTAGTCACTGCAAATAGAAAGCTTAGAGAGGATTTGAAGGAAGTAAATAGTCAATATCAAGATTTAATTACAGTTTCAAGAGAAGAATTGAAAAGGAAAAGGAAAATAGAAAGTCAATTCACAGTTTTAAAGCAAACCATCCAGGACATACAACAGCATAATGAAGAGCTAACAAGGAAGATTGTAGACATGTAGACAGATCAATTAAAGGCAAGAAGGAAAGCTCAAGCCTTGGAAGGAATTGCTTTACTAGCTGAAGAAGCTAAGGATCTGTAAAGTTAGTTAAGGTAATCAATTTTTAGTTAAGTTTGAAAGTTATTTTATGTTTGTAAGCATTATTTAGATGGAACTATTCGATGGGTAGACTAAAAAAATAGTTAGGGTTCAATTACTTAACTAATTTGGAGAATAGGATAAATGTAAGTCTCAAAGAAGACAATGGGTTCAATTTTTTGCTGACAAGGGGAGGTCATCAGGCTGGTTTATGAGCCAAGTAAAGACTCTTATGTGTATTTTGAGGACTGAATTATGAAATATATGCACTATATGGCCTTCAGTTTATTGTTTGGTTTCATTTATAACTTGTGTTAGTTACTCAGCTGGTATATTCATTGCTTGTTTAATGTTTTTATGCTTGGAATGCTTGCCAACTGTGGGTGAAATTCAGTATTGTGTTTTCTGTTGGATTATGGTTTATATGTTATGCATCTCAGCCATTCAATGCTCATGATTTATTGTTTACTTTGGTTTTATGAATTATTTCCCTCTTGTCTTCAAACTTCTCAACCAAAAAACCTTGAAAACCGTAAAAACCCTATTTTACTTTATTGAGATTATTGAGATTGTGTTGGCTTGTTCTCTTGTAGTCTGGGAACAAGTTTTGGCACTAACATCTTTGGAGTCATTGCTGGGGAACGAAGTTGAAAACATATTTTTCCCTAGGATACTTATCATTTCACTGGTTTTAAGAGGTGAACTTAAACCAACAAATATTAAAGACTACTTTTCACCAGTTTGTCACAGTGGCTACTAAGGAGTTTGAACAAGAAACAGACCTAGTCACCTTTGTAGTTGGGTGCTTCAGACCCAGAACAGATACTGAAAAAAACTAGAAGAATTAGAAGGTCTTAGTCATCACTAGCCCTATGTAACCCTAATCAGTTAGATATTATACCACCTTTATCTAATTTGAAAAGAGAAGAAGAAACTTCACCTTGGTTTAAGCCTATAATTCCTGTCAGTAATTTTCAAGTTTTCACTGATCCTCAATCCTTTAAAAAGGAAAAGAAAGTATCTCTTGGTAAAATTCCTCTATTTCATCTAAAAGCTGGTAAAAATCCATTTCAGCCAAGTTCTAGTCAAGTCTTTCCATCACCAAAGTCAGTCAACCTAAAAATGGTAGCCCAAAATCAGCCATTAGATATGATGGACCGAATGGTTGCAGCTAGGTATGCACCTTTAGTTTTTCCTCAGCCTTTGAATTCACTTCCTGGAGGTGATTATTAGAAATACCTACCTAGGTTTAATGGACAAGGTGAAACTACAGCTAAGGAGCACTGCGAATCCTTTCTCAGTTATGATGATAATCAGAATATTGAAGCTAAGGATGTATGGATGAGGATGTTTGTACAAAGCCTTGATGGAGATGTCAGAAAATGGTTTAGGGAGTTACCTGCAAATTCTATCTCTATCATAGAGGAGCTTCGGGACCTTTTCATGAGACAATGGGGTGACACTAAGGACCATACTTATTATATAACTGAATTTGGAGCTCTTAAGAGAAAGAAGGATGAAACCATAGCTGATTTTTTGAAAAGATTCAATAAAATGTATGGCAGAATTCCTGCAGAGATAAAACCTTCAGAAACATTTGAAAAACTTACATATGCAAATGCTTTTGATCATGAATTTTCCTTACTTCTAAGAGAAAGAAGACCTATTTCTTTACTGAACATGCAGGATGTAGCAATAGAGGTGGAATCTAATATATTGGATTCTAATAGATTGAAGAAGGAAACAACTCAGCAGATATATGACAGGAAGGGTAAGAAGGAAGCAGTTCCAGGGTTTTCAACATCCCATTCTGCAGAAGGTAAAATTGATGAGATTGCCAAGCTAGTTAAGATCCTGACTACAAAATTAAACAAGTTGGAACTAGAAAAGAATTCAAACAAACCTATCCAAGAAGGTGAAAGAAACCCTAACAATCAAAACCAATTCAGAAGACAGTTTGCACCTTGTTTCATACCTAGAGAACAAAGAAACAATGATAGACAGCGAGAAAGGAGAGAGACTGAGGATCAAAGAGTACCACCCCCTCTTCAGAACAATGTTGTTGATGAAGACGAAATTGAAGAGGAAGTGTTATTTGAAGACACAAACCAAGATATGAACTATTTTGGAGAACAGTTAACTGAGGGTTTTGTTACTGAAGAAGAGTTTTTAAATTCAAAATACTATGATGCTGATATGTTTGAAAAAAAAAATGATTTAAATCTTGAAATTGCTACTATAACTGTTGATGCACATTAGACTGAGCCAAAGAAAACATTGAATTTGAGGTCAGGTCCAAAGCATGTAGTTCAAAATCCAAAGAAAAAGGTAGTTGTACCTACTAAACAACAATCTGATCCTATGTTAGAGAAAAAATAAATTCAAGATAAACAAAAGAAGAATGTGGAGGTTGAGGAGGTAAGCAAAAATGTGCAAAATTTTAATGCGGAGAATGAATTAGGAAAAATTAAGATCCCTATGCCTTTTACTGAATTAATGAAGAATCCTTCTTACAAAGAATCAGTTCTTAAAATGACTGGTTCAGCAAACAGCCAGCCTCTTTCTGATACAGTGAATATACAAGAAGAAAATCCTAAAATATGCATTGGATCGGCTTTGGCTGAAAAGACTGAGAATGAAGCAAGTGCATCATCCCCATTCTATATCACACTGACTATTCATGAACAAATGATACATAACTGTCTTTTGGATTTAGGAGCATCACATAACCTAATGCCAAAGGCTATCATGGAGGCTCTAGGTTTGAGTATAACAAAACCCTATCATGATTTGTATGCTTTTGATTCATGAGCTGTAAAATGTTTGGGAGTGATTAAAGATATGGTTTTCAGTTTGGCTCAGTTACCAATGAAGAGTGTGATTATGGATATGGTAGTAGCAGACATTACACCTAAATTTGGATTACTTATTTCTAGATCTTGGGCAAAGAAAGTTGGTGGAACTTTACAAATGGATTTAACATATGCTACTATTCCTATGTTTGGAGGAAAAATCAAAAGGTTGTATAGAGAACTACAATTTGCCTATATTGTGACAGATGACAAGAACCCTACAAATCATCCCCTGTATGCTATTGATAAGGATTTGGGTACTTGTATGTTACATTTTAGTGATGATGATAATATTGCTGGTTTGTTACAGGTTGAAAAGGAACATCCAGTTAAATGCAGTAGGGAACAAGAAGATGAACTTTGGCAATTATACTTTGATGGATCATCTTGTAAGGAAGGTGCTGGAGCAGGGGTTCTTTTAATATCTCCTGGTGGTGAAATAGTAAAGATGATGTACAAATTAGAATTTATTACCACCAATAATAGTGCTGAATATGAAGCTTTGATGTTAGGTTTGAAAGCTGCTAAAGATTTAGGCATTCAACAGATTTCTATATATGGCAACTCCGATTTGGTTGTTCAGCAGGTGAGGAACAACTATCAAGTGAAACAAGATTTGCTGAAAGTCTACCGAAATGAGGTATGGGATATTATTGATAATTATTTTGTAGCTTTTAACATTACCTATATTCCTAGGGACCATAATCAGACTGCTGATTCATTGGCCTTAGCAGCTACACATTTTAGAATTCCCAAAACCACACAACTAAAGTATCCTATTGAGATTAGGTACAGACCCTCTGTGCCTAATAATGTAAAACAATGGAAAGTTTTTGTAGATAAAATTGAAATAAAAAGATTTTTGGAGCTTACAGATGAATTTTCTAATTCACTGATTGATCAAGAAGAAGATGATGAGGATGAAGATTTTGAAGATATTGCTGAAAATGAAATTGCTGGCCACAAGATTATTGAACAAAAAGGTAATTTCATTCCTAAAGGTTTGGTGCCTTTAGAAAGGATATTTTCAAAAGATGATACACCTTTAAAACCTGTTGTACAGTCTTAAGAAGAGAATGTGGTGGATTGTAACATTGGTACTGCAGAACATCCAAGAATGGTGAAGATTTCAAAAGTACTCATAGCAGAACAGAGAAACAGACACATTAATTTGTTAAAGGAGCATGTTGATGTTTTTGCATGGTCTTATGAAGACCTGAGGACATATGATACTGGGATTATACAACATAAAGGACCTTTAAAACCGAATGTTAAACCTTTTAGGTAGAAATTAAGGAGGATAAATCCAGCTTTGTTTCATGTTATTGAAAAAGAGGTGAAGAAGTTATTAGATACCAAGATCATTGTTCCTCTTAGGTATTCTTCATGGGTTGTTAATTTGGTTCCTGTCAGGAAAAAGAATGGAGAAATCAGACTGTGTATTACCTTTAGAAATATGAATAGGTCTTCACTGAAGGACAATTATCCTCTGCCTAAAATAGAACAAATATTGCAAAAGGTAGTTGGGGCACAAAGGATTTCTATGGTTGATGGTTTTTCAGGATATAATCAAATTTCTATGCATCTTGATGATAAAGAAAAAACAGCTTTTACTACTCCCTGGGGAACTTTCATGTATGATAAAATTCTTTTTGGTTTAATGAATGCAGGAGCAACTTTTCAAAGAGCAAAGGATATAGCCTTTGTTGGGGAAAGAGATAAGTTTGTGGTGATTTACTTAAATGATATCACATTCTTTTCACAATCAGATGATGAACTTCTAAAACATTTGAAACAAACTTTTCTTAAATGCAGAAAATATGGTTTATCTTTTAATCCAAAGAAGTCACATTTTGCTGTACAGGAAGGAAAATTATTGGGTCATTTAATCTCAGCTGATGGCATAAGGATTGATCCAGAGAGGGTGAAAGCAATACTGAAAATAAGTATACCAAGGAGTAAAAAGGATGTTCAACCTTTCATTGGTAAAATAATTTTTCTGCGTTGGTTTATACCAAATTTTGCTGAGACTATCAAATAGATTACAGCCATGCTGAAGAAGGATCAAGAAGTCAGATGGACTGCATAAGCAAAGAATTCATTCAAAAAAATTAAGATGGCTCTTACTGAAGCTTCAGTATTAGTAAGTCCAGATTTTACAAAAGAATTTCTAACCTTTTATTTTGCATCTTAAGATATATTGGTTGTTGTTTTATTACATAAGAATAAGGATGGTCTTGAACAGCCTATTGCATTCTTTAGCAAAACTCTCAGAGATTCTGAATTAAAATACAACATCTTAGAAAAATAGGCTTAATCTTTGGTAAAAGCTTCGAAATTTTTTAGAATCTATATCTTGCACTCCAAAGTTATTGCATATGTGCCTAATGCTTCCATAAAACATGTTTTGACTTAGCCTGATAGTGAGGGAAAAAGAGGAAAGTGGATTGCTAAAATGATGGAGTATGATGTGGATATCAGACCTACAATGCTAGTAAAGGGACAAGGTTTGGCTAAGTTGTTAGCTAAATCAAATTGCCAAGCTTTAGGATTGCATTTGAGGGCAGAACAACCAGCACAAGAAGAAAATCAAGCAGAGCTGGAGAAGGAGAAGATTATCGATTTCTATTCAGCATCGAAATGGTATGCAGACATTGTATATTTTATTTTGTACTTACAATGTCCAGATCACTTAGATAAAAAAGATGCTAGGTCTTTGAAGTTAAAAACTACTAAGTACTGTTTGGTAGAGCAACAACTGTTTTGGAAAGATCCAGGGGGTATCCTACTCAGATGCTTAGATAAACCTGAAAATGAAGGAGTAATTTCTGAATCTCATGAAGGTGCTTGTGGAGGTCATAAGTATTGGAAGGAAACAACATATAAAATTCTAAGAGTTGGATATTATTGGCCATCTTTATTTTCAGATGTATATCAGCAAGCAAGAGCATGTATCCCTTGTCAGAAATTTGCTGGTAAACAAAAGTTGCTGTCACTACCTCTAAAGCCAATTGCAGTAAGTGCCCCTTTTCAGCAGTGGGGTATAGACTTTATAGGAGAGATAAATCCATCTTCCTTAGGGTGTCCACAAAGAATATTAACTAATAATGCAAAAGATTTTAAGTCTAAGGCTATGGGGGCATTTTTTGAAAAGAATGGCATCCTGTTGAAACATTCAACCCCTTACTATCCTCAAGGTAATGGTTTAGCTGAGTCCTCAAATAAAAACATCATTCAGAGTATCAGGAAATTACTGAAGCATAATAAAAGATCATGGGATTCTATGTTGAAGTACGCATTATGGGCAGGCAGAATAATAGTCAAACAAGCAATTGGAACTTCTCCTTTACAATTAGTATATGGTACAGATGCGGTTTTTCCTGTTTAGTTGGGTATCCCAGTAATGAATTTCTTTCAGGGCTATAAAGAAGAACCTAATTATATGCAGAGAAGGATTTATGCAATGATAGAGTTGCAGCAGAATCAAGAAAAAGTGGAAGAAAAGGCACAGCTATACAAGTTGAAGATTAAAGAAAGATTTGACAGGAAGATCAAAGATAACACCTTTTCAATAGGAGACATGGTTTTGAGATGGGATGCAAGGAAGGAGAAAAAAGGAAAACATGGGAAGTTTGATAACCTCTGGTTTGGTCCTTTCCTAGTATCTAAGTTTTTGGAAAACAATACTTTTGTTCTACAGACCTTGGAGGGTGAGGAATTGTCAAATCCTATTAATGGACAATTCCTCAAGCATTTTACAGTTTTTGAAAGGGATTTTAGTTTTCATTGTATATACCGGTGTGAGTAATCAGAATAAGGACTCCATAACCCAATGGAAATTTTGCATATTAGTAGGTAGCGGTACATAAGGCACTAGTCTACAGGTTCTTGAAGCCTCATAGGGAGGACTTCATCTCGCAGCAGGAGCTAGATATTAGGTCATGTTTTTGTGTTCCATTGTTTTCATGCTTTTATTCATGTTTTGAACCTTGCTTTTACTTTTTGTTTCTAGAAAATTTTGTTGATAGGGATAATGTTGATTTTAAACTTTTAATTCTCATGATTTTTTATTTATAAGCTTATTTTTACAAATTTTGCTTTGATTTTATAATTGAGGGGTTTTATAAGGCATCTATGGATTAAAGAGTTTTTTAAATAGCATAAAAGTTAAATATTAACCCCTAAACCAAGTGCAAACTCATATCATTAGCCTAATCTTGTGAAATCATTAAATTCGATTTTCTTGTAGCGCAAGATAGAAATTGATACACTAGAGCACTACAAGAAAATCGCGCGAGCTAAAATCATCATTTTTTGGTCAAATTTCTTCAGGATTCTCATACCTAAGGTGTCAATCACATTGTATGATGCATTTGATACGTGTCTTTGACAGTTTAATCAGTAAAGCAGGTGGAATGCCATCATAGAGGCGAAATCGTGGTGGTTTTCATGATGAGAAGGTATAATGATGACAATAGAACATAATGAAACAAAGTTTTTGAGATTATGTTTTATCTGAAGGACACGAAGGGTAAGTGAAGATCATGGAGAGAAATCAGTGTGCAGAAATCGGGATTTTAAAATTGAACGAGAAATTAGGGCTTCTCAACAGTGACAGGTTGGTGTGGTCTAAGGAGTCAAAGATAGGTGGAGCATGCAATTCGACACTTGACTTCTGAAATAACTATATTAAACACCCGAATTGATCATCTTAACAGGTAGCCCACATGCCTTTGCTAGGGTTTTTTGAATTTGGGTATTTTTCTGAAAAAACAATTAATAACAAATTCGAAGGCTCAATATTAGTTTTAAGACCCAATCCATGATAGATGATGAATTATTCACCAATACATTCAAAGTATTCATCATTTGAACAGTAGAATTCAGAGCAGATCTTGTTGGAGTTTCCTGAACTGTATTTTAGGTTAGTTTGTTGAGATTTGAAGACATTTAGACTGTGGTATATCGACATAATCTGTTTAACCATAGTAAATATGAAAAAGAGTGGAAAAACAAACAGGGCAGAGCCCTCTGACCTAAGCTGGGTGAAGAATTTTCCACAATGTGCACAGTTATTTTCAGATGCAGGATGGTTAACATTCTTTAAGAAAATTGAAGGATATCATGCAGAGGTGTCTTATAGATTTGCTCAATGCCTAGACAAAGACATAGTGTCTTTTGACACCTTGAAGTTCAAATTGACTAAGGAATTGATAGCTGAGGCAACAGGGATCTAGGACGAGGGAGAGTTATGGTTTAAAAAGGTTCCATTCACCTTCAATGCTCAAAAGTACTTGCTTCTTGGTGTGATTGCAGATTGAGGAAAATGTGTTCCAATTCATAACTTTAAACCTGATTGGATTGAGCCCATTAAAGTATTGCAGAGTTATGTTACCTATGAGGGTAGATATGCTTTTGTTTTCAAATATCACTTTAGGTTTCTTCAGCATCTTAGTGATGAGTCCAAAATGAACTTACTTTTCTTCTTTCTGAAAAGTCTACAAAAGATGACATGCAGAGTTAGAGAGCACCAAGATCATACAAAGCAGTCTGTTTTCCATCATGGACTCATCAAGCTTATCATAAGCACTGTCTTGCAGAATAGGGGGAAGACTTGGGATCATTTCGTCTTCTGGTCAGGTTTCAAAATTGATCAAGAGGAACAGTCACAAAGAAGACAAGTAGACAAAGGTCAAGATTTGACTAAGAAGCTTAGGAAAAAGGTAATAGTCAAGAATGAAGAAAAGGTTGAACCAGAAGAAGTTTCAAACCAAGAAAATAAAAATTCTAAGTTTGAACAACAAGTTAATGAGAATGAGAGCAAGAATTTACAATCAGAAATCAAAGAAGCCGAGCCTGTTGAAGATGTTGTACTTGCAGAGACAATTCAAGATGTAAAAGAAGACATTGAAGTGCAAAAGCAAATCCCTATCACAGTTCTATCAGAGGAAGATGAGTAATACTTATTTGATGATGATAAATTTCTTGTTACAAATGCAGCTAGGGTTTTTGCTGAGCAAAAGATTCACACTCATTGTGATGATGAAACACTGTCAAAAAGAAAGAAAATGAAAGTTGCTGAGTTTACCTCAATTACTCATCAAGGAAAGACTCTCAATATGTTAGGAGAGATTGCTGCAGTTTGGAGACCTAAAACAAGACCTAAAAATAAACTTAGACTGAACATGAAAAAGCTACTGAAGCCCAAATTGGCTAAAGAAAAAGTGACAGTGATAGAGGATTCATCATCTGAAGACAAATTGGATGATGATAAAGATGACAATAAGGGTAAAAATCCAATTGAATAAAAAAGAGAGTCTGTCATGACTGATACCAAGATATCTAATATATTTCTGGAGATTCAAAATCAAATGTTGCAAGAGCAACAAAAAAGTGAGGTAAAGAGTTCTTGCTTAGAAAAGAAAGGGGTGGTTGAAGAAAAAGTTCCATGCAAAGCTGAAAGTGAAGAACATCTAGGGTTTCCTGGAACATCCACAGAACTTATGGAAGAAGATGAGGAAATTTATAAGAAATTAAAGATCCCATGGATACCTAAGGGGCTGCAAACATCAGCAGGAGACAAGAGTATTGATTCAGAACAAGAGAATTTACAAAGAAGTATCAAACAATATAAGTATCAGGTTGAGTACGTGCAAGAAACTAATGATGGCCTAGTCACTACAAACAGAAAGCTCAGAGAGGATTTGGAGGAAGTAAATAGTCAGTATTAGGAGTTAATTACAGTTTCAAGAGAAGCATTGAAAATTAAAAGGAAAACAGAAAGTCAATTCACAGTGTTAAAGCAAACCATCCAGGACCTGCAACAGCATAATGAAGAGCTAACAAGGAAGATTGCAGACATGGAGACATATCAATTAAAGGCAAGAAGGAAAGCTCAAGCCTTGGAAGGAATTGCTTTACTAGCTGAAGCAGCTAAGGATCTGTAAAGTTAGTTAAGATAATCAATTTTTAGTTAAGTTTGAAAGTTATTTTATGTTTGTAAGCATTATTTAGATGGAACTATTCGATGGGTAGACTAAAAAAACAGTTAGGGTTCAGTTACTTAACTAATTTTGGAGAATAGGATAAATGTAAGTATCAAAGAAGACAATGGGTTTGATTTTTTGCTGACAAGGGGAGGTCATCAGGCTGGTTTATGAGCTAAGTAAAGAATCTTATGTGTATTTTGAGGACTGAATTATGAAATATATGCACTATATGGCCTTCATTTTATTGTTTGGTTTCATTTATAACTTGTGTTAGTTACTCAGCTGGTATATTCATTGCTTGTTTAATGTTTTTATGCTTGGAATGCTTGCCAACTATGGGTGAAATTTAGTATTGTGTTTTCTGTTGGATTATGTTTTATATGTTATGCATCTCAGCCATTCAATGCTCATGATTTAGTGTTTACTTTGGTTTTATGAATGTTTTCCCTCTTGCCTTCAAACTGCTCAACCAAAAAACCTTGAAAACCCTAAAAACCCTATTTTACTTTATTGAGATTATTGAGATTGTGTTGGCTTGTTCTCTTGTAGTCTAGGAACAATTTTTGGCACTAACAATTACCATAAAGAGGGCATACAAGGATGTCTCCTTCATTCATCTCATCATGGAGTTGTGCATCAATGGGGAGTTCTTTGATAAGACCATTTAGAGGGGACATTGCAGCGAGAGGAAGTTTGTTGAGCTCACTAAGACCAGTGTGGGCATGGTGGAAGGCTACCATTCTCTAGATGTTATGCATAGAGTTTTAAATCCCGATGACTTCTTGCTTTCCAGTACAGACGAGGATTCAGATCTCAAGGCCACCAATTTTGGATTGTCAGTGCTCTACAAGACAGGTTGGTTGGTTGATTTCATTGTCATATTCTTATTTTTCCTGCTCTATATTCTTCCAGCTCTTTGTTTGAGGTGAGCGATGTATGATTTTAGTTTTTCACCGTCTGTTTCGTGCATTTTTGTAGAAAATCATTTTCCTTCTTGAAGGAATCCAAGATTTTCCTCCAACCCTATCATATGTTCTGGATCTCCATAGTTTCACACCCCTAGATTTTGGTCTTGATGTCCCTAAGAGAAAATTGGCTAATAGAACAAACGAACAGGACATTTTCAGGGTTTTATGGGGTAGAAAATCGTGAAATTATTGAATCCTCTGATATTTTGAGGACAATTTATCTAATTCTTTTTTTTCTTTTATGTTTTTGATGATACATGATTATGCATTTATTGGAATATATGATATCATAAATGTCATATTAAGGTGACATAGAAGGGTAGGTTTTTGTTAAGATTTTTTGTTTTTGGCTATATGAAATTTTGAGAAGTTTTTGTTTTTTGGTGGTAGGTGCGTTCAAGGATCTGGGACATGGGAACGATTTTGTAATTTTGGGAAAATATGGAATTCTTCTTCTCAAGTGGCAGGAATGGCGATGGTTCACCATTGGAAAGGATAATTGATCAAGGCATGTAGATGTGTCCTCTCTTGAGGAACATCAACGAGGAAACTAATTTTTGCTTCATTGCTCTGACAAGGTTACTGACACTATTAAGGATTACTCTCCTTGTTCCACAAATGAGTTGGATTTGTCACAGTTGTAATACTTATGCTTTTTATTTCTTTAGATTCATGCCATTGGCATATATCATATATCCTTAAGTGCATGGGATGTTGCAACCATCAATGGGGAACTTGGGCTTCAATCACATTTATTAGTCCAAGATGGAATTGGCACATCATTTTCAATCCATTTAGCTTTTATAATCAAAACCTTTGGGCATATTGTATTTTTAGCCTGACAATTCTCATCAAAAATAGAAATAGAATAGATATTGTCATTCTCATTTCTTTAATTTGGTTTATTAAGGTCTAAGGGAAAATTACAATTGACCTACAAGGTCTCTAAATATACAATCAAACTTGTTCAGGAGATCTATCATGTTCCCCTTAATAGAATTTGTGTGTGTACCCAATGACAAGGATGTCCCCTATTTGTTATAGATATTTTAACCCCTTCATAGTAGGTGTTAAGTTTATAGTTGATTTCATTGAACCAAGATGTGATATGATGGTGTGTGTAACTCTGTTAAGCTTTTGACATTTTAGTATAATTGTAAGATGGAAGCCTCTAACCCCTAAAACCAAACTGGATTCCTAAATTAATACATGGAACTAGATAAGACTAAGTTATAGGGATCAACACTCATGCAACCAACTGTTCAAATTCTCCAGCAACCTAAGAGAAAATACTCACCTTGTTCTTTCTACATGAGGATTAACTAGATGGCTCCTTTCATGGTTATTTTATTGTTATCGTATATTTCTTCTCTTTCTACATTTAAAAGTGTTCAAAGTTCTGCATTATTGCTTCTTTCATCACATCTTCCCTCATCTCTACCTTAAGTATCCTTCAGGTATTCCCTCTTTCTCTACCTTGTAATATTATAAATCATTAGAAGCCTTAACCTTTTCATGATCTACTTTGATATTTCTGAGTCTCTTCTTGAAAATTAATTATTACATTAATTCCAAAGTAGTTCATTAGGTCTTATACATTTGCAACCTTTCCAGTTTATTCAATTTTCTCAACACACAACCACAAATGAGTGTGTGAATACCGTGTAGTTGTTCTTTTCATTTATGCTCAAGTAAAATAGAGCTATCCCAATTTTTTTCTATCATCAAGCCTAAATTCCTAAATTGAAGTTTTGTTGGAAACTAGGCATTCGTATAGAAAATTCCTTAAAAAATCCTAGTGGAAAAGAAAACTATGTTGAGATACACCATCTACCTTCCATTGTCTTCTGCAAGGCCTTTTCAGTTGGTTTTAATGTCATTAATATCTTATTTTTGAAACCTTAACTAATGATGTCCCAAGGGCCAAAACTAAACCTCGACATGAAGAAATGGCATAAAGTCAAAAATGGAAAATTTTCAGAAGATTATATTGTATTGCAAATGCAATTTTTAGATTGCCCCATTCCCACATGTATATCGAGTTGTCTTGTCTAGTTTTACAAGGGGATGCACTCCCCTGGGTTGGGGGTGGGGAACAAAAATAATTTTAGGGGCTAATTTTATCCCAATGGGCTATTTTTCCATGTTTTTCTCCAAAAAAAGATTCGCCATTTTGCATTTTTTGAAGCCCTGTTTCACCCAATTCTGATGGGGTAAAAATTTTTCACCCTAAAAATCGCCAAATTATTATATAAATGATATAAAATCCTTGCAAATTAAAATATTTTTTGAAAAATAATGCCAAACATTTTATAGTTGGCGTTTTAAGAATTGGTAAGATTTTCCAACATTTATACACTTTTAAATAAGTATGGTTCCTTAAAATCATCCCTGGTGGGGAAACTCAAAGGGGTACATCTCCCTACATCCTCTTTTTTGGAAACATAGGAAAATGAAGGGCATTTCCCTTTTGTGGAAATCTCCTGGGTGTCCCCCCCCCATGGTCAGAAAGGGGGGCTCCTGGGTGGCCTCCAACAATTTTTTCCCAATGTCCTTTGGAAATATCAATTTAAGAAAAAAGAAAGCACAAAAAAAAATCTTAAAATGAACATGAATATTTATTTCATGCTTTCATTATTGATGAAAGAAACTTGCCATTGTTTCTCATATATTTTTTTTGGGGGGGTTCAAATGCTTATATCAAGGAACCCAACAGGACTACCCAAGAATGAGACTAGCTGTTGTTGGGACTCGAGAGGCCGAGATATGCCCAAAAGTGCCCAAATTATGCCCAGATTGAAAGATTAGGTTGTTTTAACCACAAAACTTGCCCATAAATTCAAAATGGTTACTAATTGAGGGTTGATTAACCCTCAAAATAGCCCAGAATTCCTGGACAGTGGGAAATGAATAATTCAATCTAAAAATCCCCCAACAGATGAGGACATGCTCAACATAAAAACTGAGTAATGTATGAGATCTCAACCATTAAATTCTCTCCATTTTATTAAAAATGAAAAAATATGTGGATTATATTCATAAAAGATTGTGTTTTCATATCGGCACTAAACCCATGCGTAAAAGAGGACTTTGGAAAATCCAATAATTCCTATAATATGAATTTGGAATGCCAGATAAAATATTCGTGACGCTTTTCTTTATAGACATTGGATCTCTTGAGCATTGTTTATCAATCCTCCTACAACAACAATTGGGGATATGGTTATAAAAGGTAAATTCATCAATCTCTACGCATTTTTTATGTATTTCTTGGTTAATTTAATGCCTAATTAATTCCCATTTGCACAAACTAAGGCCTAGTGCCCCAAGGATGGAATTCAATTTTGTTCTGAACAACCATTTTTACATATTTTTATTTTGGGACTAGGTTTCATAAAATTATTATTGCATTGACCATTATTTTACCCGAGTGCTTCAATTGCAAAATTAGGTTAATGGTTTTGCAATCCTCCATTTTTTTACCTGGTCGTTATTTTGAGTATGTAGTGTACAAACCCATATTAATTTTTATGGGGGGGATTTTTCCAATTGTCATGGTTGGTTTTATATGCATAAAAAATAGTTGGTTAGATGTCCCATTTTAATTAACACATTCATTGTTTTCTCTCCCTTCTCCCCCTTCTTGACTTCATATCTAGAATAATAGTTTGGAGACTGATCCACCAATGAGAAGAGCACCACTCTCATGAGCCAATATTCTTCTCTACTTTCTCTTTAACATCCCTAGTGTTATTTAGAGGAAGGTTTCACTATGGAATGGATTTTTAGAATGTTGAAGATTTGGTCAGGAAAGATCAGTGACCATCCTTGACTAGGAAAATGAGGGGGGGAGTTTTTTTAAATCGAATTGTAACATTGAGTTTTATCCCACTATATATTGGACCCCAATGCCTCATATAATGTTTGTAGGTAATCCATGGTGTTTTCCATGAAAGTTTAGTTCTCTATAATATTGAGAAAGGAGCTATAAACAAAATCCAATTTAACCTCCTAACTTACTACAAGTTTGTAACACCCCGTTTTTGAACCTGTTTGCATTAAAGTGTATATGATATAAATATTGTATTTTAATCATGGCGTGGAGCTAAGTCGATTTAGTGTTTTATATTTCAGCAATTAAAATCAATGTCGATGGTATTTCGTGCTAGCGAAGCACATTATAATTTTGGACATCATGTAAATATGCAATTAATTAAAAATACCCACAACTAGCTATGTCAATGCAACATTAAAGAGATGGGGGAATTATTTCACAAGGAATGGGGGGGTGATAATTCAAATCCTTGAGACAATGGGGAAAATCCAAATGTCAAAGGGAAAACCGATCAA
This sequence comes from Pseudotsuga menziesii, assembly GCA_001517045.1. Classification (NCBI taxonomy): domain Eukaryota; kingdom Viridiplantae; phylum Streptophyta; class Pinopsida; order Pinales; family Pinaceae; genus Pseudotsuga; species Pseudotsuga menziesii. Next base: position 97,015 of record LPNX010987391.1, read on the forward strand.
ACTATCAACTACCCATTTTTTCTTTTGGGCCCAATCATTTATTTTTTCCAGAAGTGGTTGAGTTAGTTAATGCACGAGGATGGGAAAAGTATGGCAGTCAAATTCGAATTTGAGAAGCCATTAGATTTTGGAAAACGTGTTTTTGACTTATGGGCAAGTAAATGCCCAAAAATGATGCCCAACCCATTATGCATTTGCGTCCTCCTCTTCCTCACGCGTCTTAGAACTCTTGGGCGTATTTTCTCACCCATCCTTCATTCACGTTAGGCTCTTTCATGCAGATGAAGCTTCCTATGTTTTTCTCCTTCACGTGTTCAGTTGTTTTCCTCATTTTCCATGCCTAGAAAATACGATTTTGTGTTGTTGACTGAATGGCTAGCAGAAGTTCATGATTTTGGAGGGTATAATAGTCATTTTTGCTCATGCAATGCCCATAATAGTTTTTGAATTTGGATTGCTCACCCAGGGGTCAATTTCCCCATTTTACCAATCTATTTTTGGTTGCAAAAACGTTTCTTCCTCAAACCCAGAACTTGTATCTTGCTGTGTGTGCATCCTGTGTTTTGGTCTGAACTAGTTTGGAGTGAAAGAGGGAAGAATTATCTTGATGAACCTAGTGTAGAAAAGAACCACACAGAGAGATCAAGAGGGGCTGGTTATTCTTTCTTGCACACCCTGAAGAGCAACGAAAGGGGATCCATAGCTTGGGGGATTGTGTAGCAGAGAAGGGGATGCTTCCTTGAGTTGGGTGTGTAGGTGTTTGGAAAGCCAAGCCAGATCTTGTGTAGGTGTCCATAGCTCTGTGGTTGAGCTCACTATCTTAGGAATTCAACCATCCCACCTCCTTAGTGTAATGCCCCGGTTTTGACCCTGTTACATTAGATGTATATGATGTATAAATTGTAAATGATCATGGTGTGGAGCTAAAGGCCAAGGCCCCACCATTGATCGGTAAGGCTATGTTTTGGATTTAAATTTGTCACCGATGGTATATCGGAGCATGCGGCATATATTATGTTGGCCATCATGTAAATATGCATCATAATTAATTAATGGACACAACCAGCTACGGTCGCGGCAACCAAATCGAATGGGGCATGATTTCCTAAGGATAAGGGGGGGGTGAAATATTTAACCTATGGGCCAATGGGGAAAAGCAAAATGTCTATGAGAAGACCCATCAAGCTATCAACTACCTTTCTTGTCTTTTTCTCCAATCATTTATTTCTGCCAGAATGTGGTTGAGTTAGTTATTGCATGGAATGGGAAGAGTATGGGCAACCAAATTCGAATTGGGCAGAGACCCATTTTTGAAAAACGTGTTCTGACTTTCTTGGCAAGGAAAAATGCCCAAAAACATATGCCATTCTGCTAGGCATCCACGTTTTTCAGTTTTCCTCACGTTTTGGGAGCAGCTGGAGTTTTTCCTGTGTCTTTCATTCCACCTTTTTGGTTGTTGGCTTCATTTTTCCCATGGATGGGAGGTCGTTTTTGTAGTGCTGGGGATTGGGTTGTTTTCCTCACGTTTTGGGAGCTGCTGGTGCATTTTCCATTCACGTTTTTGGTAGCTTCATGTGTTTTTACCATGGCTGTGAAGGGCCATTCACATTTTTGGCTGTCTCACCGACTATTGGTCTCACGCACAGACTATTTGGGGCATTTTTCCCTGCTGTGAGTTGGGCTCACTGATAAGTTTCAGGACTATGTGTTTTTCCCCCATTTTGTGAGTCATTTTTGCTGTTACGTTTGGGGACTGTTGAAGATGGGTTGAATTCGTTTTCCCTGTTTAAGCTGTGAGAGTTGAATTGATTGCCTGAGTGCAATTGTTGGTCTTTGGACTGTGTGAGGAGTAAGGGTGTTGGCTTGGTTGCTTGAGAAACCTGGTGCTAGAAACCACACAGACAGAGCTAGAGGGTTGGCCTTCTTCTCCATCACCCCTGAATAGCACTGGAAGGGAATGCAGGGCCTGAGGGACTGTGTAGCAGAGAAGGGACTGATTCCTTGTGTTGGGTGTGGATGGGTGTCTTAGAGGTCGGGCTAGTTCTGGTGTAGGTGTTCTTGGTTCTGTAATGAGCTCACCAGCTTAGCAAATCACCTTCATCAGCTCCTTAATGGCCTGATAAACCCAACTTTGTTGGCTTGGCTATGTGTTTTGTGTATCCTGGCTATGTGTAAGTCTGCTAGTTCCCTTATTCCTTGGAGAATCATGCCCAGCTCGGGGGTGGCAGCGCTGCTGAGAGATTAAGTAGCACGCTGGCATATGGTTGGGTGGAACATTGCAGCGACGTAGCTGGTTGCGGATCGAGTTCTTTATAAGATAAGTTATCTCGTGTATTTTACCTCTGCAATTCTATATTTACTGTTAATTAAAATGGAATGAACATGTTGATTGAATGTTTGTTTGAATGCTGTTGGTTTCCACTGTGTATGATGATTAAAATGCATCTATGTATGATAAACATCCTTGTGTGCACATTTTAGTTTAAATTCTCTTTCAGCATTCTGTTTTAGGCAATTTTTAAGCCTGTACATGTTCATGGGCGTTTAGCCCGGTCTGATAAAGCTCATAGTCGCGTCCTCTACGCCGGTTGGAGGCATGGGGACGTGACACTTAGCATCCTGATAAACCCAAATGTAGTTTTGGCTTGGATGTATTTTGACATGTCTTTGGCTATGTGTGAGCCTAGTGTAGTTCTCTTATTCCTTGTGGGATTCATTCCCATATTGGGGGTGGTAGTGCCACTAAGAGATTGATGAGCACACTGGCCTATGGTTGGGTGGAATGTTGAAGCGACATAGCTGGTTGCGGGACAAGCTTCTTCTCAGGATAAGTATCTCTTGTGTTTAACCTCTACAACTGCAATTGTTTAATGAAATGATGAACATGTTCAATGCTTGAATTAATGTATTTGCTTCCACTGTATATTGCATATGCATATGTTTTTATGTTCAAAGAATTTTAATATTACGTTCATGAGGCTTAGATCCCCTGTTTGATAGACTAGCAGCAGTTAGATCGCGTCCTCTCCATCGTCGAGATGAGGGGAGGGTACATGACAAAGTTTAGGGAGAGTAATTCCTTTTATAAGGCCTATGCTATCCTATGGTGAATGAGATATCCCAGGGATTATATGTCCGTAACATGCAAGGGATGGAAACTGGACATCCTTGATGATTAAATCTAGAAAGGGAAATCTCTTCATATTGGCATCTATTAATGGAAAGGTAGTCGAGGGATAAAAGGAGTTTCAATTGTCTTGAGAAAGAACTATCCATGTCCTGAGGATTTGAGCATGGCCTAGATAAAGGACCTTATAATAGAATTTTTCAAAATTGATTTTAATGAAAAGGGCATAGGCGTTTCTCTCATTCCATTTCTTTCCATGGAATAATTAGATTATCCAAAATAAATATACCTTTTATTATGTTCATTTTTTTTCGTATGAATGAGCTAAATATACTTGATGTGCATGGGTAAAGTTTTGTCCAATATTTTTTTAAAGAAATTTAATAGAGTTGCAGGCTTCCAGCTAATCAAAACTTTGTTAAAATATCACCCAATGATTTCTTTTCAATGGATTATTCATAGACATACAATTGGTCAAGCTAAAAAAATCCCATATGGTGTTGTAAAAGTCACACCAAAACCATCGAACTTCTAGGACTTTCCCTCATGCATTCCCATCAATGCATGTCAAGTAAATGATCATTCACATAGTAATTCTTGCTGCTTGGATATAGAACCACGTCTAAGAAAGTTTGCATGACCAACTTATTTTTGCTAGTGAGGCATTGCATTTAAAACCCATGTTGTAGTGATTCATGGATTCATGTTGTGAGGCATCCATCTTTCTTGAGTACTATAATATTTATGGTTCTCTCTTTAGTTGCTGGGACTTTTAAGAAAACTTTGTTGTCTTGTTGTTGGACTTAATATAGCTAAGCTTGGTTCTTAGATGGGGTCCTTGTGCTTTGTGACTTTTATCAAACTTTAGAAAGTACTGAATCTTAGAAACTTGGGATTGTAAACCTTTTCAAAATGGGATCATTCGTGGTTTCTCTAGTTCATATTTCACATCTTTATTGTGTGTACATTGAATAGATGCAATTTTTCTTTTGTATCTTTTTTGAAATGATTTTTTTTTGTTTTATAGCATCTTCCCTCTAAGAAATTGAACCCTCTCACTTCTTGATATGTAGAGAATGTTCTTGAAACTCCTAATTGAGTTTAAGCAACTTAAGCTTCTTAAATGCAAAAGACATTGAGTAGAAATAGGGTCATAAGAATTATCATTTTCTTCACCCCTTAGGAGATTGAAAATTTCATGGATTGGTGGTTTGAGATAGTCAACTCACCAAGTTCTTGAACCCTCCTTCCCTTTGTTAAATTTTTAGGATTTGTAAAAAATTTAAATTTTTTTTACAATAATGCGGATAAAATACAATACATACTGAAGTAAAAGTATAATAATGACAAAAGAATAGATATTAAAAAATATAATTTTCATCTCTTTCAACTTTAACACTACCTTAAGGATCACTGTGTTAAAGTTGGGTTGTGAAACAAGATGTAACAAGACTGCAAAGTACATAAGAAATGAAACAATACTAGTGTAATCATGAACAACAGTACATTAATCTAACTAGGAAAACCAATAGAAATAAGTCTAAGTTGGACCTTCCTTATACTCAGAAGATTTTCATATCATAATTTTTCTTTGAGAGACAAGTCATTAGGTGAAACACATATGGACCTTACCTAAGGGCATAGACATACCTGAGATAGAGATGAATTTTTTTAAGGTGGGGTTAGGATTACATATACTCCACACATGCAACATTCCACTCAGATCAGTCCAACACAGGAAGGGGAAAACTCAAATTATCCCAAACAAGGAAAAACCCTCTTTTAACAACTCATACTCAGTTGTGACCTCACCAATTAGCCACTAACAATAGTGATCTGCTCTAACAACCCACGAAAAATGAGGGGACCTTTCTCTAACATCCCACGGTTAAGTGGCAACATAATAAGTAGTCCAAGGTTAAGTGTTAAGCCCACAAGACAGTCCATGGTGAAGGTTAATCCCACAAGACAGTCCACGGTGAAGGTTAATCCCACAAGACAGTCCACGGTCCAAGAAACCAAGATGAAATCCCAACAAAACAAACCCACACTGTGTGAATAGTACACAAATAATGCACATTTAAAGTGTTTAGCTCACCCATAGTTCATGGTTGAGGAGTTAATCCTACAAACGGGTCACAAATGATATATTAATCTGAGAAAATAGTTCATAGCAAGGTTACATCCCAGCAGGAAACCCACGACACAAATAAAGGGAAAAAAATCAATCCACGGTGTCCTCACAAAGATAAACAACATCCTCACAGTCTCACAAAACCCTACAACAAGACTTACAACTCCCTTAATAGCTCACGACATTTTACAACATGATCACAACTCTCTTAATATGCTCACGGTTCCCTCAACAAAGGGTGGAAGTAGCCCTGTGAGGACTAAGAAAAGGCAGTGACAACCCTTTTTCATGTCCCTCCCTTGAAGGGACATCAAAAGTGTTGACCATGCCAAACACCTAGGGGGTTTAGAGTTGAATTAATTAATTATTCCTAGGAATTTTGATTATTTAAAACTATGGAGGCATGCAATTTCTAAATTCATGTTATTTGTGATTAGTTAATTACTATGAAAAACAATTAATGGTGTGTTGATGGCCTCGGTTGTGTAGGTGTTGGAATGGTGTCCAAGGAAAACAATAGGGGATGAAAACCCAACCAAAGGCTTCAAATAATCCTACGCAAGTATTACCCTATCCTCGAGTTGTTTGGTGTGGTTAACACCCACGGATATTCGGCTTCCGTTGGCACTCTTTGAGTTGGTGGGATCCAAAAGGATCAATCTTCCTATGAAGGAAAATAAGATATTGTATGTCTACAAAACAATAGATCTACCTAGAAGGAAATCCAAGCTAAGTTATAACTATTCTAAGAAGGTGGCTTGTGTATGTACAGGTCAACTTGATGTAGAAATAGATAAGTGCATTTATCAACTTAACAAAAATGTTAAAAGGTCAATTACTTATCTTCCCAAGTTACTATTAATCAATTAAAATTAATCAACAACAGATTAAGGGTTACATGCATTCAAGATCAACCTATAACTCATATGTTAATTGAAAAATTAACATGAATTATTGATTTAATAGTTTCTGAGAATCATTTGCAGAAATAGGGAAACATATTAATAAAAGAAATTTAATTAAAATATAAGTACACAAAGACTCATGAATTAAGAGAAATCCAAATCATAAATCAATACGTTAATGATTGGCTGCAAAATCAATAGTATTCATTAATAATTAAGGTGAAGAAATCAGACATCATCAAAGAAATTTGATAATTTACCCAAGGAATATGTCGAAAGAAACTAACTTTGATTCATTGTTCTGCAAGAAATTACAAGTGAAACAATGTTTCTCTAGTCCATCCCTGGCGATTATTTCCCCCCCACGACAGTGCCTCCAACTCCAATCTTTAAAGTACAATAAACTGATCTCTAAAGAGTAAGAGAAGAGAAAAGAAGAAATTCCATTATCCCATATGCAGAGATCAACCCCCCCTCAACAACGAGGGATCTACCCTATAAATAATAATTACAAAAATATAAAATTCCCATAAAACCAGGGATTACAAAATCAGACCATTCCCCTCTTATCATCATAGAAAGTGGTCTATAATAAATGTTTCCCAAAATCTTTCAAGATATTCACCAAATATTTGCAAGAAAGATCCTATAATAAACCGTAGAGACTAACCATATCCCACTAATTATCCCCTATGTATGATGAAGGAGCTAGATGATCTATCTTAAAAGATTCATGATGATAAAAAATATGCTTAAAAACTGAAAATCCATCCACTTGTTCCTTCTTCAAAGGAATTGAAGGAAAAACAAGTTCTTCTTTGATTATAATATACCAGATAATGGTGTGGTCTTGATCAACGATTTTTTAGTGACCTTGACTTTCTTCTTCTGAGGAAAGTGCATGCAAATAGATATGGCCTCAGGTTCTTCTTCACTACCACTGCTTTCATTAGGAATATATGTATCGAAAAGTGGCAATACAAGTTCTTTATAAAAAACAGGATGAAGATCCTTTTCTTTATCAAACTTGATCAAATATTTGTGATCCCCCTGCATATTGCACTCAGTATAAGCGTCAGAAGGAAAACTTATGGAAACTAGCCAACAATAATTACCCATTACAATATGGAAAACAACCAATTACTTATGTCGAAGCCTGTATTTAATAAGAAACAAACATATTTTTTAGAAATGACTGAGTCATAATTAAAATCTTACGGCCTGTAATTTTCAATAATCACTTCTGTATTGTCATGACACGCAACATGTGTTGACAGAAATTGGGTTAAGATAGAGTAAAATAGTAATAATTCACACATGATTTACATCAAATCTTAGTGCCTAATTCATTAAAACTTAGTCGAATCAATGATTACCAATTTGTAAGATATTACAAGTGAAAATCACAATTTGAAAATCGAATCGCAAACATAAGAATGGAGAGGCGAATGATCTTTAAAACAATCCCAACCATCAGATCAAGATGAATCCATGACAGAGATTTAAACTTGCAAGTTGCATCTTCCCTGCAATCCACAATTGTGGGATGTGGGAATGTAAACGCTCTTACAGTTTAATTAACATTTATGCAATCCACAATCCACAATTTGTGGGTTGCAGGTTGCGGAAACACACAACACAATTTATTAACCCAACTAATTTCCTCAATCTGCAATTTGCAGGTTGCGGGATGAAAACATTCAAAATATATACAAATCAATCCCGCAATCTGCAATTTTGGGATTCGGGTTGCGGAACATAAAACAAATCACGAAGTAAAGACATTCCCGCAATCCGCATTTGCAGGTTGTGGGTTGTGGGAAAGACAAAGATTTGGGAAAAATTAATTCCTTCTGTAACTCATAACAAACATACAAAAATGCATAAACCTTCAAAAGGGAGAATCGTTAACTAAATCAATCATGACAAAGACATAGAAACCATGATAAACAGCATGGGAATCCAAAAATTACTAAGGAACTTAACCATCACCTTTTGCATATAAAAATTTGGGCTCTCATGTTTTCGGATAAAACATGGGATCTGTTGTAGCTACAACATGGTGGAAATCATGACTTGTCAAGGAAGGAGGGTGCATTAGGTAACTTGCGCCCTAGGATGGAAAAATGAAAACAATATAGAAAATCAAGGAAATTCTAATAAGGAACTCAAACCAAAAATATAGAAACTACCAAAAAAGAAAACTATCTTAAAAAAATATAGCAATTTCCAAAAGCGGGAAAAGCAAGGCGGTTTTCAAAACAGGAAAGTGCAGAAAAAGTAGTCAGTCACAAAGAAGGAAAATTTTGGGTCAAGGAAGGTGTAGTTTCCATTTTGGATTGAAGGGAACAAACAAGGAAACATTAGCTAATTATCTTACTTGCTATTTTCCTCAAGGAGAATGAATTCATGATCAGGGTTAGGGTTTGGAAGTGGGTTACTTGCTCAATAGGTGAAGGACTTGCTAAACAAGTCACCCAAGGTCTACTTAAGGGAATTTAAAACTCCATTATTCATTTTGGTTGATGAGTATTCCTATTTTGAGTGAATCTAAGGCTTCCATACTGAGTGACGAGCCACAATCCTCTTGTGTGATGTGCCCTAAGTTTCCATCCCCCTTCTCTTGATCTCTTCCCTTTTGATTTTCATTGCAGGTTACAGTGAGCTAAGGAGAATATATCCAAGTTTTAGTTCGACCTATGTAGAATGCCATTCACTCATTCTGATATATGTATGGAAGTAAGGATTCAGTCCCATAGATCCTTCATTCTGAATTTTCATGAGAGGAGCTTTTATTGTCCATTTAATGGGACCTTTTAACAGTTGGATGTAATAAAAATGATATAATGACTATGGAATTAATGTTTGAGTGATATGAAATTTTTAATATGTTATATCTATCCCTGTAGAACAATAGTTGCAGGCCTGATCACAGTCTGATATTAATTTTTTCAGTATTTGCATACCCTTGCTCTTTAACTAGGCAATTTCAACTAGTTTCAGTGTTTTTAGCATTATGGAAGTTATAAAAACTAAAATGATGTTATGTAAGTTGATGTAGGATTTTAATTCACCTTTGTACCCATCCCAACTCAGATAGTGATAATTCTTTAAGATCATACAATGTTTGAGTAGCCTCCTTTGCATAGGTTCTTCCCAAGCCAAATTGCTAGTTTTTTCCCAAATCACCCCAAACCGTCCCAAATTGTTCCATATCAGTTCTGGACCTGCTGAAACCTTATTTTATGAATATTACATGACTAATAAATCATCTGAACCTTCCGTAATACCTGGTTGACTGTATGTGACTTTTCTCTCCTAGTTTGCACGATTAGGACAGCTAGAAGCATGGGAGTAGACATCAGCGAGCCTGATTTCAAAACCTAGAAGGACCCAACATCCAAGTGTTGATGGAAATAATAATCTCTGCCCAAATTTTTCTTTTTTCTCCTGCATTATCCTAGTTCCATTTCCCAAATTTATCAGTAATACTTATATTTTACCATGCATCAAGAAGTGATTAGTGTTACTGTAAAGTTTTGATTGTACATTTCATTTAATAATTGTAGCAGAGTTAATATTATGATTTGATATCATATCAGGGACATTACACCCTAATAGGGTTGAGATAAATAAATGGCATCCCTAACATGGTTGAAAGAAGCAGCGACCGAATTAAGATCAAACCCTAGAGGCATACCTTATCCACAGAAGAAAAATAACATCCTTAAGGCCCTTGACATCACCTTCAAATAGAGATGCAGGAAACTTTAGATCAGATATGGAACATATATCTGATATATGTCTTCAATACAATTTCATAATGAATGCTAAGTCTTGCTTTTATAACTTCTTCATAAAATTCTAGAAGGATCTTCCTTGTAAACTTTCAATAACTTACGGTTTACTCAAAGTTCAAGACTTCATACATTAAGAAGGGTTTCCAATAAAAATAAAGTTAATTAAACATAACAAAAAGGTCAAGGTACCACCTCAAGAGGGTTACTAGGACCTTAGAGACCTTGGCCACCATAGAATGAAGCATAAATAGACGATCATGAGCTTCTTCCTCCCTCTCCTCTCTGCCATCAGATTCTTAGCAGGAAACCCATTCTTCCTCCATCTAGTAACACTTGTAACATCAACATACCCATTATTGTTATTATTATTAGTATCATGAGGGATCATCCTCCCTTTCACCAACTATACCATTTATTTTCCCACAATCTCATTTTTTGTGGAATCCAGATTCAATCCTAGCTCGTCTCTGCAACAAACCCAACCCATCAGTTCTCTTCAAAACTTCAATAAAATCATCATTGTTTGTTATAGAGAATCCCAAGTCATGAAAGGTGTTGATGCTTCCACCCACATTACTCAATATTCCTATCTCATTGGAGTATTTCCATTGCAAAATCCTCCTTGTCCTTCGCAGTTCGCATATGTGAACATGATCTTTATGAATCATGACAAATCGACTAAAGAAAAATAAATTGCTGATTCAAAACATTTGAGTCATTTTGAAGAAATTTACAAGCCTATCCAGTCCAACTCTTATAACCCCAGTATTAGTGATCACCTTGTGGTGGCATCATACCCTTACCATCTGTCACATTGGTTAGATTCCTCCCCTGTATCTCTAGATTATATTTTGTACCCTTTTCCATTAGATGAGTCCATCATGGAAGTTATGTTTGCAGATGATATTCCTTGGAAATATCATCATCGTTGATCTTCTTTCCTTCCCAATTACCAATTGGTAGAAGATCATTTTGAGTCGTTGATTTCATTTGATATTGTAACTACTCCTCAATCACTTGTACTCATCCACAATGTTGATTGCGAAGTTAATTTGAATAATATTACTAAGACCATTCTGGTCAACATATCAATGAAACCTAGAGTTGTTGAACACATTCATTTGGGTCAGAATTTTTCTTCCCTGGGAGTTGCAACTTACACGAGCCTTTTAATTAGAGATGTTTTTTCTTTGACATACAAAGAGATGCAAGGGATATATCCTTTGATCATCGTTCATTAGATCAAGGCACAATTAGGTTTTGCATCAACTTCAAAGACCTTAATAGGGCTTGTCCCAAGGATAATTTACCTACTCCGTACATCGATCAAATCATCAACAACTATGATGGAAGCATCATCGTTTCATTTATGGATGGTTTTTCTGACAATAATTAGATAGAGATACTTCCTTCTGATCAGTATAAGACGACCTTCATTTTCCCATGGGGGATCTTCTACTATAGAAATTTTCCTTTCCGTCTTAAAAATGTTGGCTCTACGTTTAAATGCGCCATGTCTTATGATTTCCATGACATTACACATATTGTGGAACCATACCTAGAATACCTACTTGCTCATTCGCGGCATCGTGAACATCATGTTGACCATCTAAGATCCATTTTGCTCGGATGTTTCCATTACAACATTCGATTGAATCCACAAAAAATTGTTTTTTGTGTTGATATGGGACAATTTCTTAGGTTCATTATTTCCAAGGATAACTTCAAAGTTTGCAAGGAAAGGAAACATTTTGCGTCGTTTTATATGCAACTATGCCGAAAAGACACATGGTTTTATGCATTTTCTTAAAAAGAATACACCTTTTATTTGGGATGATCCTGCAAAATGTGCATTTGATACTCTCAAGCATGCTATTACACATGTCCCTATGTTGCAACCAACCGGTTATACTAAGGACTATTTCTTGTATGTGGTTGCATCTTTAACTACCATCGACATGGTGTTGGTTCAAACTAATGAAAACGACCAAGAACATGTGATTTATTACCTAATTAAGAGTCTTCTTGACTCTGAAACATGTTACCCTCATGTTAAGAAGTTAGCTCTTGCTACGGTCATCGCAGTCCAGAAGTTTCGTCATTACATTTTTCTCCGCACAACAACTGTGTACGTGGATTCTAACCCCATGTATTACATATTGACTCATTAAGTATTTGGGGGGAAATAATCTCAATGGATTTTCATTCTCCAGGAGTTCAAATTAAAATTTCTAAAATCTAGCTCAAAGACGCCTCTAGTCTTCACATAACTAATGTGTTATCTTCCCTATATTACTGAGGAAATGCAACCCTTTGATTCATTTGTTGATGAATCCTTGTTCCTCATTAGTACGCTGCATCCTTGGTATGGAGATTTGATTTTATATCTCCAGAATCAATTCTTTCATTAAAATGAAACCTAAGGCGAACGTCATCAGATTCTTCATCACGCCAAATATTACCTCATAGTAAATGATACATTGTATCAATGTGGCATTGATTTGATTTTACAACATTCCTTAACCCATGAGGAGGATGAAATGTGTTGAATGGTTGCCACTCTAGATCTTGTGGTGCTCATATTTTTGGGATGGATAATACCCAAAAAATCATACGCAATGGGTACTTTTGGCCTTCAATATTCAAATATTGTATGGAAGCCATCAAAGAATTCCCACCTTGCCATATTTTCCAATAAAAAAATTAAACCCACCTAGCTCCTCTACATCCCATCATTGTTATAGGTCCTTTTTCGAAATGGGGCATCGAATTCATGCATTGTAATCCTACCTCAGCTAGGGGGGATGGTTATATCATCATATTTATGGATTATTTCACAAAATGGGTTGAGGCTATGCCTATATATGCTCAGGATGATAAAATCGTTTCCCTTTTTCTCTTTAACCACATTATCTCTAGGTTCGGAGTCCCACAAGCCATTGTGACTGATCACGGTTCACATTTTCAAAATCAGATGATGTCGGAGTTAAGTTCCAAATAAGGTTTCTGCCACGATAACTATATTCCCTACTACCCGTGGGACAATGACCAGGTTGAATCTATCAACAAGGTATTGAGAACTATGCTTCAGCAGACGGTAGGATGAGCTAAGTCTAGTTGGAATTTTTAATTATTCTCTGCATTATGGGATTATAGGAACACCGTTAAGACATCCACTAGTCTTACAACATTTCAACTGGTGTATGGACTGGATGATACTCTTCCTATTGAGTGTGAAATCCATTCTCTAAAGATTGTTGTGGAATTACTACCCAATTCCACTATATAGGAAGAATATTTCTTGTGTTTGAACAAACTCAGTGAAACTCATCATGATGAAACCTTAGCCAATGATGGGCACAAGCGATGAATCAAAGCTCAATACAATTGATCTTTTAACCTCGCCTCTTCAATGAAGGTTATTTGGTCCTGACATACGATAAAAAACACGATAAGTTGGGAGGTGGAAAAATAGAATCCATGTGGCATGGGCCCTATGTTGTGAGTCATGTAATAGAGAAAGGGTCCTAAAAACTTATAGATTATGATGGGATACCCTTGGGAGAGCCTCAAAATGGGATCTACCTTAATAGGTACTATGCATAGATAATCTAGCATAGATATCATGTAAATATTATTAATAGAGTGTGTTGTGGATAGTTTGTTTTTTTGTTTTATTATGAATGTAGGATTCGTCTTAGGTAAGTCTACTTATATAGTGTTATGCTTGAATGAAAAAATGACCAAAAATACAGGCTTCACGGATTGTGCTAGCTGACATACCTATAATCTCGCATCAATGAATTGGGTACTTTATTCCTCTATCGGTGATTTGGTGAGCTCGGGAGGAACTTGTTTAGGTGTTGCTATGAACAATCTTGCAGAGTATCATGTAGTGATTGGTTTATTAACTGAATCTTTATCAAACGATGTGAGTCAGGTTAGGATATTTTTAGATTCCAAATTAGTTGTTTCTCAATTAAACCATATTTATACCATTTGTAACCCCTTACTTCTTCGATTATTCCTAATATTTTTTCTTCTTGAGAGGTCATTTGAGTTTGTTTCCTATCAACATATTCCAAGACACTTGAATGTAGTGGTTGATTCATTATCTAATTATGTTTTGGTATGGTACTTAGGTCATTTTTAATGTTCATTTGAGATTGATTGCATGTATAAAGATCATAAAAACACACAATAAGTAGCCATTCATCACTTAGACACACATTTCTATAAAAACAAAAATTATATAAATACAATTGATACTAAGGCAAAAATATGAAGCCATAATATTTCAACACACCGAAATATGAAACTATAATTTTTTCAGTGCATTAAAGTGGTAAAAAATATGAATCTTCAAAGCTTTCAGTATATACTACAAGACATAGTCACTCCAAACTAATTCTTGTTCTCATGGAAACACATCACCCAATGAGCTACCCTATGGAGTAGCCTCCCAAGCTGACTTGAGACCCCTACAGTGTGGCATTGATAACACCTGAGAAGGTCATAAATGGAGATATCTAGAACTCCAAACATTAGTCTCTTCATGTTCTATTCGATTTCCTATGGTTCTTCCTTTGACTCCATGTTCCATATGGAAATCTCCCTTACCACCCCTTGCCTCTCAATAGGAAATTCTTCAGCAGGTCGTGATGAACCAATATCTACAAGGTAGCATACCATGTCTTAGTATTGCAAAATAACAAAAAAAATGAAATACACTAGAAAATGAAAAACATAATGAAAGTGGTATCTTTCTTACCTATGTCGTCCCACTAATCATCCTCTGGTAAAGGTAGATCATGATCACCTCTAAAATTGGTCCCTGCATAGGCATAATCCTCCACCATTAAAATTTTTCCATGCATCCACCAAAATAATACCGAACCATAGGTCACGTTGGGCCCCGTGCCACCTCCATGGCAAGCCATGGCCCCTCCCCACCCCAAAATTCGAGGATCTTGTGGCTCTAACCTATTTAGTGGAACCCAAGGCTGTAGTAGAGGGAACCTCTCCAAGAAGAAATACATTACTATGGAACCATAATCAAACTGCTTGATTTCCCCATGGAAACAATTTGTGATTTGGTATTTGAGGCTCACTAGAATCCCCTCACTCCAGTTTAGGATGGTTGGAGCCATACACTCCAATGCATACAACATGTGAGCCCTATTCATATGATGGGAAGCCTTGCTACCAACAACCTTATCAATGGTGAATGAAACTATCCTCAAAGACCTATCCATGATAGGTTTGATTGGAATTTTGTCTCCTTGAGACCTTGTCCCAATCACGCACTGGTCATCAATAAGGCCATCGATAGTCATCTCTCCCCCTCATGGACTGAAGAATGACACTGGACTCTCTCTCCTAGAAATTCTAGTAAAGAAGTATATATCCTAACCATCTATGGTTAGGTATGAGTACCCACTTGAAATTTATGTTGCTCTGGGTCCCACATCCTGATAAGGTGGTCCAATAAGCAAACATGGGCTCTCATGCATGGAAATTTGAAGTATTTGAGGAGTCCACACTCCCTCAAATCCATTACCGTGTTTGGATGATTTTCCACTTGGGAATCATCCAAATCATGTTCCTTTTCCTTCCAAATGACCATGATTTATTTCAAATACATGTGGGACATCCACAAGACATGCATTAGAAACACTTCATCGAGGAAAAACTTCAAATTTATGCTTAAAATCATCATTTTGGGAGTTTTGCGGCCATGGACACTCTTTCATTAAGAAAATAGAGCAAAAACATCTTTCCCCTTTAAGGACATAGCATTGTCGATGCTCTTTCCCTTTTTAGGGAATGCACCGATGCACCTCCCGAAAGGGAGAAGAGCATCGCCTAAGGCGCGCTCTTCCCATTTACAAAACTAACCCAAAAACCTAAAAAATCATGAAGAAATGAAAAAAATTCACCATCAAAATGAAGGGAAAGATGAGAACTCTTATCTGGACTAAATGATTTGTTGAATGGATGTCTATAACTCTTAGAATCCTCAATGCAAGATTTCCTCTCCAAACACTATTTTTCACTAAAAATCTTATGGTAAAAAACTATGGTAACTATTTTTTACTATTCCACTTTTTATACTATTTTGGTTTTTTAAATATAAAATAATATTTTAATAGTTAAATATTATTTATTTTTACCATGTTTCCTATAGTTTCAAATGTAAAAATGGTCTAATAATATTTTTTGAGGATTTTAGGACCTCATTGGGCATTTTTTGGCTACAATAGAGTCTCTTTTTGACATTTTCATGCTATGTGTCAAATTGAAAAAGGTTTCAAGCACCTTTTATACCCTAGTCATTCTCATTAAAAACTTAGAGAGAATGTATCAAGTGCACTTTTATCGCTTTTTCGAACTCGCAAAAACAAATACGAAAAATAACCCCCCCTAGGGTCATCTTTAAGCTCTTTTTAGACTCTCTAAATAAGAAAAGATCACCAAGTGAACTTGATTCTTTCACGCTTGTAAAATTATTTGAAAGGTTGTCTATCTGGTGATAGCTAACCCATTTTTCGGACTGTTTAGACTCATTTACGAAAAAGGTACACTCTAGTTCATAGTGACTAGAAGAATTCTCCTGGGTATTGGTTTATACCTTTTCATTCCTTGGGGACTAAATTTACAAAAAAAATACACTTTGTAGCATTCTTAGTCATTCCAGACTCTCTAAACATGAAATGATGATTGATTTTACCTTCTTCAGACTCATAAAATCAAGCAATGAAGGACCCTTTTTTGGGAATGAACCCCTCCTTTCTTAGATTCATAAAACATATGAAGTTAGATGAATCCTATGATGAGATATATCAAACATTTGTTACCCTTTTCCAACTCGTTAAAAATTAAATAGGTACTTGTCCATCGTGATGTGTTGGTTTACTTTTGGTCGACCAAGGTTCATATCCTTTGTTCATCAACAAAACACAAGATATCAACCTAAAATAGGAGAACTCTGTCAGAAACACCTACGACATAGATGAAGTCTCACTCAAGATATATTATGAGGATTTCAATATCCAGGTTTCTGCAGTTATATTGGGTATTTCACTCTTACCATATTATCATGTCACTCGAACGAAACTAGGAATTATATGTTGTTTTTGTTCATTCATTAAAGACAACCTTATATATATATATATATATATATATATATATATATATATATTTGTCGACATATATAATGACATATAACATTAATATTTAGCATATATTTTACCAATTAGATTTGTATAACATAGGTTGTACGGCATATTCATATTAACTCATTCACAATAGACATGCATTCGACATAATCATAAACATGAAATATACACAGAGATAAGATATAGAGTTGAAACCCATATCGAAAAAACCATAAAGTTCCTCTACATCTGGAATGAGAAATAGGTTAGCACCTTTGGTCTTTGCACTTAGCTTGCAAACTCTTCTTTAGCTATTGATTACAATGCGTACATTCTTCTCCCATCTCATGCTCTTTGGTTTTGTTCTCTCTCTCTCTCTCTCTCTCCTTCTGAATAGTCAATATACACACAACCGATATCTATTCTCTAACTAAGAAAATCTCTTTATGATCGATCAACCTGCACACTACTTGGGTTTATTCTTTGATAAGATTTTTTGCTTTTACAATTATTGATTCAATCGTCGACTAACTCTCAACTGTTAGTCTACATGTTGTCTTTCTATTTTAATACATTCAATGACATCTAAAAATAGGCACTATCAACAAAAAATACAATCATTATTTATTACTAAAAGCAATATTTTAGTCTAACTAACTCGTTCCCCAAACTCAGTCGAACTCTACTTTTCGGCTTGCTTTATTCATCTTTTTTCCTAGCTCCTTTCATCGTGGATTTTCCTCATCTTGCAAATGAAATGTTCATATTTTTTATAATTATTTTGGTTTTCTTTTCCTAGGTCCAACATGCCCCCAACAATCACCTATGGCTCGTCCTGAGCTACATCAGTCTAAAACCTATGTACTTGTGACCTTCCTTTGAAAATATTGAAATATTTACACTACTTGTTCAGTCTCATGTCGCACTTCTTCTTCCACTGTCTTCAATTTTTCCACAATTTCAGAACTGTTGTGTTCTGAAGTTGGAATCCTTTTCAACCCCATGGATTATCAGACATTTTCATGTACAGGTTGAATTATAATTGTAACTTTCTCCTCTTATTCCTAAAGTTATGTGACCTGGTCATTCCTTTTATGCTGATGCGTCTAGATTCTTGCTACCTATTGCTGTAATTTCTTCATATTGGCAACATTTCTCATCTTTTCGGTCATTGGAATATTCTTTAGATCGTTCTTCAGTTTATTGAATTCTGCCTTAGCAGTATGTAACTGCTTTGTTACTTGTTCCAATTCTTCATTGTCAATCAAATATTCTCATGACTGAGAAACTTGCTCAACTAATTTGGCACAAAGGGCCTCTGCTTCTTCGATATTTGTCGCAGCATTAATTGCTTATTTTCTTTGTTATATCAGTACCTATGGAGGTGTACTAGGATTCATCTGTAACTCCATATCCACGACCCTTTACAAAGGTTCTCACCTGCTTCATCAAGTTGAAATAATTTTCCTTTTGAAAACATTTCATCTATAATCCTTTCATCTATAAAACTACTACAAGCGATTGAAACAACGACATCCAATCCATGCATGCCCTCTTGCAACATTTTTTCTTGTTGTTCTACGTTCTATGCTGGTTTCTTCAATGTATTAACTATTTTGTATGATGTCTTGACCTGATTAAGAAACACACACTCTCTAGTATTCATTTCTTCCACTACAACATTCTAAATAGCATGCACTTCATACATCGGTAGTGCAAAAAAATCCATAGTGACATGACTAAAGTCCTTGACCATGGAATTCAGATATGGTGTGCCTAAGTCAATTTCTTGACCCATTACTTGAATCCTTATTGGTGGAGTTGGCATCAATGATTCCTCGACGGGCCTCTATCCATATGGGCCATTGTGGTCCAGCGACATAGTCGAGTATGGTGTTTGGTCAACTTCCACTTGTACTTCTTTCACTATATTACAAAGTGTTTGCAATAAGTCGGTTATGATGCTTTTCAATTATGTATGTCGCTCATCGATTTTTTGACAACTTTCATTGGCTACCTCCTCCATCTTATCAGATATCAAATTGTAATCATCATTAGTAATATTGACGTCGCTAGATGATTAGTCGGCCTTCCTCTTCTTTCATATCTTCTCAGAATTATCTGAGTGCTTTCTCTTATCCCCCAACTCTGGATCTATTGGGGTCGCAATGGATTCATTTGGACTATGAGGGGAAGAGATTCGTAGGGTTTATTCTACTAGTGGGTCTCCCCCTTGATTTCCATTCTTCTTTGTCGACAGGTCATCATGTCGCGGTTCCACTTCTGTAGATAGTTGATCATCTACGATATGGAATTTCCACTCTACTGGCTAGTCCTGAATTATTATGTCAATTTCAGTAGTAGGTAGCTAAAACTACATGGCCAAACACTTCTTCTGTGGGTCTTGTCGTGGATTCAAAAATATGTGATGAGCCCCTACCGAAAATATTATAATATTACAAAACCGCTTCACGGTTTCCTTTGTTATTCATAACTGCTTTCTAAAAAAATGTCACACTACCTCTACTTATATATAGAAATCAATATATCATCTCTCTGTTGTTTAGGTTTCTCTTTTTCAAACCAGAGATTCTAGTATCGAGCTCGTTAGCATGGGACTAGAACATATACCCTTGGTAGTTTGGCACTTCCACCCATGTTACAAAAGAAATCGAATTTAATAGCCAAGAATAGTGAAAGGGATTATCCTTTTCCTGCACTTCTTTTGCATCTATTGACAACTCATTTAGCATATAGGTCAACCAGTCGAGTTAGACACCCATTGCACACTACTCTGTCACAAAATTGTTTCGTTGGTACATTGGTTCGTTTTCATTTTTTTGAGTAACTTGTTGGATAGAACCTTAGCTTTCAAATGACCATATCATTTATAGAGGAGATGACAAATCCTCTTCTATCCCTTATCAGATCATACTTGTCCTTGATTATATTTGTCAATATTGTATCTTAGTCATTCCTTGTGAAGAATGGTGTTGGGTTGAACCTTGCAAGAGGGAGTCCTGTGATTAACGCTATCAACTCGACATCCACTAAAATATTTCTGTCGAGCCACATACAACCACCATGGAAACATACAAGTAAATGCTTGATGTAGGAATTCACTTATGTTGTGCAGCCAAAATGTGGTAGGTGTGTCAATGGTAGTATTATAGATTTATCTAATCCTCTTTCCCATTCCATTGGAACTATGTGGATAGGGCCATCCTTTGTTTCTAGCAAAAAAGTCAGGTATATGTCCATCGCCAGTTCTAAGAACTTGAGTAGGTCGTGGTCGACATAGCCCATATTTTACAAATTTGGAATAATGTTTGTTGTTACTCGAACTCCTTTAGGTACTATTGGTACGACCAACCAATATCTATCCTTTTTACCAATCCTGACCTTAGATGCATATGTTGGCCTCGAAGGGACATAATCCAACAACATGGATGCAGATATTGTTGATTTGCCATCTAGTGGATGTGATTTTGCTCGTGGTTTTCGACTGGTATTACATTTCCTCTTTAATGTACCAGGTGGGTATGGCCATAAAATAACTCTTGGAATCATTGGGGACTATGAAATAGGTTCTACAACTCTTCACAACTGTGAAACTACTTCTGCGGTGTCTTCCATAATTGGCGTAGGTGATAGAATCTCAAGACCTGATTCTTGGATTGTGCTCATACTGAAAATGAAAAATAACCATACTCTATGAAAATAGCTTTGGCTCTTACAATTGTAGACAACAATTCAATGCGATTAGTCGGATGTAATGAAATTACAATATTCTACGCGAAAATGATATATGTTTACTCTGTCACTAAGTCGTTCATTCGCATGATCTTGCAATAAATGGAAATGTGGCAGAAATTTTATCACATGGAGCAATATTTCTAAACATTACAAGGAAACTACCAATCAAACCATTAATTTTCTTGTCACTTCAATGGTAGTTATTGTGCATTAATTGTGGAAGTGACCAAAAACCATGTCGTTGAAATCTCTCGTGTCCTCACATTAACTGCTAGCCAACTATCACTTGCGACCAAAATTTAGTGTGTGACATAAATTATTTTTCTTGCGACAGAAATATAGTCTGCAACACTTTTCGTTCTCCATGATAGAAAGATAGTCAGTGACCAAACACTCATAAATTTTTCAGAAGTAGGACTCATAAATTTGTGACTTTTTGTATTTTTCTTTTTCTTATCTCTTTTCTTTTTTTAATTTTGATTCGACCAAACTGTGGCTATCCTAGTAAGGCTTTAGCCGAATTCCATTAACAGCTCCCTTCAAAGGTGTAACATCTAATTTATGTGATTCTACTGCTCCTCCTTTAGTGATTTGCATGATCACATATGGTCCCAGCCAATGTGTTCTAAGCTTGTCGAGATGCTTCAAAAACTTAGAGTCATACAAGAGAACAAGATCTCCAATGTGAAATTGCTTGTTCTGGATATGTCGTTCCTACCAATATTTATGTCACACCTTCTCAAAATTTTGATTATATCATGGGACACATCGATCTTCTTCTAATTGTACAAACTACAACAATATTTGTTCAAAAACACCAACTTCAGTCATTTTAGTAATCATAGCTATCCTTACACTGGGTACAATATATTCCATAGGCATGACAAACTCTTGTCCATAAACGTTGAAATGGATTTTGGCCTTTCAAATTTTTATAGGTGGTGTGATATGCCCGTAACACTACAGGTATTTTTCGATCCCAATCATCTCTTTAAACATTACAGATCTTCATCAATGCATTCTCTAGGATATTATTGAATTCCTTGACAACACCATTCACTTGTGGATGATACAACACCATCTTTCAGTGTTGAATTTGGAATTCTTTAGTTAATCTATCGATAAACTGATTCACAACGTCTATTCCTTGATCACTTATCAAAATCTTTAGGCATCCAAATTGGGTCACTGCATTGTCAAACAAAAATCTAGCAGTGGTCGCGGTAGTGCAATCCTTTACTGGTGCTGCTTCATCCCATCTAGTCAAGTAATCTGTCGCAGTGATAATGGATCAGATACCTATTATTTTCCATGGTGGGTTAATAGGTATGAAAAAATCAACATCCCATTTGTTAGAAGCGTGTAAAATTATATGTGGTACTAGCGGCATTTCATCTCGTCACGACGACTTT
Source organism: Pseudotsuga menziesii (assembly GCA_001517045.1). Lineage (NCBI taxonomy): Eukaryota > Viridiplantae > Streptophyta > Pinopsida > Pinales > Pinaceae > Pseudotsuga > Pseudotsuga menziesii. Next base: position 119,306 of record LPNX010987391.1, read on the forward strand.
CCAGTTCTTTGGTGGATATCACAGTTTCCACAATAATCTCGAGCATATGCATGCAAAGTAGGCCACCATAATCATGCTTGTAATATCTTCTCCATTGTAGCTTTCACGACATAATGTCCTCCTGCAACATCGACATGCACTTCATTCAATATCATTGGTCTCTCATGTTCCAATACACAATGATGAAGAATTTCATTTGGTCCCATTTTGTATAGTTGTCCAACGATCATCTGGAAATTTGTGACTCATACAACTAATTATTTCTTCTAATCTGTAGTGAATCCGACTGGTGCATATCTTGTACTTGAGAATTGTATAATATATATAATGATATTCAAACATCTTAATCACAAATAGCTATGCATTAGGAATAATTTCATCGATATTACCAGGTTCTTATCCACTTTTTAGCCTAGGTAGATGGCCGGGTCCTGAATTCAGTTGACCTGGCTTAACAATAATATCGAAATCAAATCTTGGAAAAGAATAATCCATTGTAAAATTTTCCCAACAAACATTGGATTATTGACTGAATATTTCAATGAAAAATGGTCTATGTACATCTTGAAATGTACTCCCAGAAAATAGTGTCAAAAATTTTGAAGCACATATAGCATAGCTAAGACATATCTTTCAATCGTGATATATTTCTTCTATGTCGTTGATAATTTTCTACTATAAAATGCAATGGGGTGATCGATAGATCCTTCACACAAATGTGCAAGTACAACCCCCAGCGCGACTGGTGATGCATCAAAATGGACATGAAACTATTTCTTCCATCCTGGAAAAATTAGTATGAGTGTTGTAACCATGTTTTTCTTCAGGACATCCAGACTCTCTTAGAATTGTTCACTCCATGAAAGTTAACATCCTTCTTCAATCATTTCTCCATAGGATCAGTCACCTATGTGTATCTTCTGAGAAATTTATGATAGTATCCTGTATGTCCTAAAGTCGCTCTTATCTGATTTATTGTCACGGGTTGTGGTATGTTGATGATTATCGCAATTTTAACAGGATCCACCGAGATTCCATCATGACAAATCACATGACCCAACATAATTCCAAAAGGGGAACAAAAAATACATTTCTTTAAGTTAAGGGAAATATGGTACTATCGACATCATTCCAACATCATCCTAAGGCTATCAATATGATATTTTATGAGCCCAAATATCGTCTAGTCATCAAAATAGAATTCAAGAAACATACAAAAAAAATATTTGATAACATCCATGACTATCCTGGAAAAGATAGCAGGAGCATACTTGATTCCAAAAGGTATCACTGTATACTGGAAACACCCCCACTCTATCGCAAAGGTTGTCTTATCTCGATCTTCCTTCACAATCCTAATCTAATGGTAACCAGAGAATCCATCAGTAAATGAATAGACTTCTTGGCATCCAACACTATCCAATGCTTCATCTGTAAAGGTTGTGGGAAATGGGTGATGCAAGTAGGAATCATCCATCTTCCTTAGGTCGATGCAAATATGTACTTCACCAGCAGTTTTCTTATCTTGTACTACCATTGGGTTGATCCTCTTGGATTCTTCAACAGGTTCTATGATGCTCACATCCAAAATTTGATCTAGATCTGTCTTAACTTTTTATTTGTACATGGTATTGATTCGATATAGTCGTTTCTTAAGAGGTTTTGTAACGTCCCCGACCCTCCAGCCGGCGAAGAGGATGCTACTACTCACCAAAAAATTTGGGCATCTAGCCCCATGAATGTGTACATTCATTATCATTGTTGACATGCTGAAATAAAATGCTTGAACTAAAACATGCATACAGGATTATTTATCATACACAGTGGAAGTAACATACATTCATACAATCATTCAACATGTTCATCATGATCATTAACAGTAAATAGGATTGCAGAAGTAAAATAGAGAAGATTACTTATCTTTATAAATAAATCGTTCTGCAACCAGCTATGTCGCTGCAATGTTCCACCCAACCATAGGCTAGCACGCTGTTAGATCTTTCAGTAATGCTTCCATCCTCGAGCTGGGCATGACTCCCCAAGGAATAAGGAACTAACAGGCTTACACATAGCAAGGAATAACAACACAACAAGGATACACAGTTCATCCAAGCCAACACAGTTGGGTTTATCAGGAGAACAGGAGCTGGGGAAAAGCTAATGCTAAGCTGGTGAGCTCACTGAAGAGCTGCAGACACCAACACCAGAACCAGCTGGATTCTAGGACACCCACACACACCCAACACAAGGAAGTCAGCGCCTTCTCTGCAATGCAGTCCCTCAGACCCTGATCTTCCCTCCAGTGCTCTTCAGGGGTTGTGGAGAAGAAATACAGCTCAATAGCTCTGTCCATGTGGTTCTCATTCCACCAAGTTTGTCAAGCATCTCAAGCCATCATTCACCAACCCAAAAAAAATAGTCTAGGGACCAATCCGATGAACCCACAGTGATCCAACCTTCAATTCTTTCGCTGGGAAACTTACACAGATTGGAAAATGATCAAAATTCATGGCCAACATACACAGTTCAACTCATATTCACAGGAAGAATCACCCCTGATTCCATCAATTCGTGGAAAAACAATCCCAATAATTTCCACTACGATCCGAATGGTGAACGAAAACAGTACACAGTCCAATGCGTGGAGGCAAAATTCGGTTCTCTGTGTGGATGGAAGAAAACAAATTACAGACCGGCAATCAGTGCAAGAGAGAGAGAGAGAGAGAGAGAGAGAGAGAGAGAGAGAGAGAGAGAGAGAGAGAGAGAGAGAGCGAACCCCCACACAACAGTTGGTAAAATGTTTTATTCCCCCGTCCTGCATGAGGAAGACGAACGGCCAAGATTCGAGGGAGTGGGAAGAAATGGTTCCCACGTCGTGGAGAGGAGAGCAAGCGTGGCATGGTAGTGGTCTTCTTGCCATCCAATCACTGCCTCAGCTAACAAATGGAAAATTAACCAAGGGAGGTGGCGACACATAGACTTTTTCCTCGTGACTCAATGTTCCACATCCCCCTCCTTTTTCCTTATCCTTAGGAATCATGCCCCTTCTCAATTTAGTTGCTGCGAACATAGCTGGTTGAGTTATTTAATTAAAAAGTGCGTGTTTACATGATGCCATAATTAAATATATGCCGCATGTCCCGATATACCATCGGTGACCATTCCTAATAAAAAACACAACATAACCAAATCTATGGTGGGGCATTGGCCTTTAGCTCCACACCAAGATTATTGACAATATATGTATCCTATTTATTTTAATGCAAGCAAGGATTAAAACCGGGGTATTACAGGTTTTTCATCAGGCTTCAATATATCAATCTTCATTTCTCCAAGGTCTCTGATAATTCTCTTCATTTCAGAAAGCTTAGTGGGAAACAGATCTTGAAACTCATGTAGTAGGTCTATAATCTTCCCGATGGTCTCATCATCATAATAATCCCCAATATTGGAAATATTTGGATTCTTTAGAGATCCAATGTTTACTTTATTTATATTCAACGGATTCATAAACTTATTGCTCGACACACCCAATCCTTCCATCATGCAAGTACCTTCAGAATCAAGAATATTCATGTCGTGGGGATCATCATCATCAAGTTCTCCTATTACATTATAGCACTCCATCCAGTGCCATACTATGATGCTGCTCTGAAAAAAACTTGTAGTTGGTACCAAAATAGCTTCAAATATCTTAGTCTTGATTACTTGTAGAGAAGCATCAATTAAAGGATGATCATCAGCAAATTTGAACGTCTGGGTGAAGATGGTAGCTAATTATTCCAATTCTACTGCTTGTCTCCGCATATCAACTGATGTATACAAGTTCCTTGGTATCATATCTAATGTGTATAGAAACTGATGGACCTATTCCTTTCACAGACATGCCTCCCATGTCACATGACAATGTTCAATGTGCTCGACAGGACTAGTCAGTCCTGTGTATATCTGGCTACTATACATCACCTTCTCTCCAAATCTTAATTCCATCAATATCTAGCATTGGGGCCATTCCAACATAGACTCTTTATGTGTGACCCACCATCTAGCAGGTGTATCCTTCAATACAAAGTACAAAGATGACATTCATCAAGTTTCTATTACTTTCTCTTCAAATTCTATCAAAAAATATTCCATGGTAGGTAAACCATCATAGGTAGGTAGATCACATCCCTCAATACCTACCTATCGTACGGATTTTGTAATGATGGCACATCATCGCATTAATCCTTCGTGTAGTCATTTCTGTCAATTCTCTAAAGTTTCCCTTGAATTTGATGTGCAGGAACTAACGCTTCGTCAACTAAGTTTTCCATTGGTCATCGCATTCACATAATCATCCATTGCAGAAGTAATATCATAGATATGGTCTAATTATACATATTTTCTCCATTATTTACCTGCTCGACATAACTCTAGCCTTCTATAGGATCAAGTGGTGCAACCACCCTTAGTTCTTCATCTTCAAATGTTGATATCATTTTTATTTAAACTGATCATATGGTTATCAATGGCCTAGTCAATCCCCAAAAGCATGGGATACGAGTTCATATCATCAAAAATGTCAGTCACCTCAAAGTATGCATAAGTGTGAAGTCCTTCTATCTCAACAAGAACTTGAGTCAGTTGATCGATAGGTAAAACCTTCAACTGATTTGCTAGTCTGAGCTGGACAAGAAACCATACTAGTCTAAGTTTTCCCTTACTTTCCCACATTTGTCCAATAAGAATGTTAACATCAGATCCAAAGTCTAATATAATATAATCCATATCGTAATCTTCTATCTAGGAAATCATCTTGAGTTATTGACCAGTTTTCAATATTTTCTTAATATGGATAACCCTCTTTTTTGGTTGCACATCTACTTGAGGTTCCTAGATTAAGGTGTTCAATTATGCGATAGAATATTGATATGTTATCGATGTTAGACAACTATTAAAGAATTATTTCAGTTTACTAACCTTTGTTTCTGGTTACTTTTGAAATAGTTGTTTGAATCTTTGAGGCATGTCCACTATTGGTCCTTCACTTTGTACAACATCAGAAGTCGATGCTTGATTTTTGTCGACGAACTCATGTCGAGAGTTCAAGAATATCTCCTTTTTATTTTTGGGAATCTAATGGTGATTTATTTTGTGCTTCCAATCACACTCTCGGTTTTCCATATGGTGCTTCTTGATATGCTATAGTCGCATCACCTCCTCTGGTTACAACAACAATAGTTGGTTCCCTCGGTTCAACCAAGATATTTTGTATGTTCGGATTGGGATTTCATGGTGGGTTCTAGTTTCCTATGTTTCTATCCTGCCACTTCACAATCAATTGAGGACATTCTTTAACAGTGTGATTTATTTCTTTACAGTACGAACAGGTTGACGTAGGATTTGTGAATTCTTTGGCAAAGTGTCTAAGCTGTCCCCAATTATAACATATAACTTGGCCTCTTCCACAACCAAATCCTCTGCCTCGTACTCCGCCTTTGAAAATTATACCCCCCTGGGTTGAGAGTATTTTGTTTGAGGGAAATGAGCATGAGCATAATAATTATGTGGATATTGAACCTAATCTCATTGAATCTGCATCTGTTCGTCAATCTTCATCAGGTATGTTTCAACTATTTTTTCTGTAGCAATTGATATGATGTAATATTTCTCTTCGTGGACCACTGGCCAACAAAACTTAGAGTATAGACTGGATAGTGCACTTACTATTTTTTGTAAGTATAATAATTATTCCAACTAATGTCCTTTAGTCTGGCATATTCTACATCGAGGAATCCCTTCTGTATTCATCGAATTCACTTCTCCGGATGCGACATAATTCATAATCGCTAAGAATTTGTCTTTATGATTTTATTTGTATTTACGATGCTATTTGATGAGCACCATAGGTGAAATGTCATTATATGCTTTTGGGGGAACTCCCCTGCCTTCCCTTAAAAATTAGGGATGTTTCAGGGGAGTTTGGTCGGCATGGGAGGCCAAAAGGTTTGATGACAGATGGGTTCAATGGTTAACCTGGCCAAGTCAGGCAAGTTGAGGCATGCCATGAAGAGGAGGTTTGACCCAAGGTTGATGTGTGATGGGCCAGCAATGGTGGTGGATTTTGCAGGAATATGATGTACCTACGTGACTTGGGGTACTTGTGGCATAGTTGTGGATAGGCCACTGCCCCCAGGTATGGTAAGCGACATAGTGTGAGTGGAAGGGCCACCACCCCCATGTATGATAGGAGGGACGGTGTAGGTGGAAGGCCCACTGCCCCCGGGCATGCCAAGTGAGATAGTGTGAGTGGATGGGCCACTGCCCCCAGGCATGCCAAGTGGGACAGCTTGAATGGTAAGTATGGGCGGAGGTAGCTGAATTATGACCATCTGCATGATGGTACTAGGACCTCCAGTAGGGGTGTTTGTGGTGGTCTGGGGTATGGATGTGGTTCCACTGCCAATCACCAAGCCAGAAAGTGGATCTGGGTTTGCACCATCCATGGGGCCAGATGGTGCAGTGTGTAAATATGGATCAAATTGATATGATTCTGAGTCTAAGTCAGAGGCTGTGTGGCCTTCTAATAGTGTATAGGGTCTTCGAGGGTGGTCTTGATGATGTTGGTTCAAGGACCCGAACTGTGGTGGATCACCTCTTAGGCGTGAAGAAGAGTGTGGGGGATCAATTTTGTTTGGTTGGTATATTAGGTGGTGAGATTTGGTAGTGACGTTCTGAACCCCAGTTTCAATGGCCTCCTATTGGCTTTTAGGTGGTCACTCGGTCACCAAGACTTCTATAAGACAATGCTTGGTGTTTTCATCACGAGAGTGCTAGCCAATCGGTAGGGGTCGTTTCCCGTTTCGCTTGGAAATTCCTCTCAGTGGCCAGCTACTTTAGGGTTCCTGTGGTACTCCTCACAATGAGTTTCTGGGATGATCCCAAGTACTTCCCACGTTTAAGGCAGTCAGGGACTTATGTCCTCAAAGACTGCAAGTATTTGAATTAGTGTAAATTAATAAATTTTAATGGCTAGCTTAGCATCATGAACTGAGTTTGGTTGTTTTATTGGGTATGGTTTTTGTGCATGTTCATTGTATTTATATTATACTTGGTAGCTGCTTGTATGGTTTATGAATATTACATAGATATTTTTGTGGTTTGTTACAGAACTTAAAACATGGGTAATCCTGTTATGAAAGAAGTAAATTGTGAACAAAAAATTTAAAACATGCCATACATGAATCTGAAATATGGTAGACTTACTAAGTGACTGTCTTACACCTGTATTTCTCTTCGACCAGGTTAGAGTACTGGGATCTCAACACAATGGGACTAAACCCATTTGTAGATCCTTAGGTCACTCTCCGAGTGCAAGGTTGGTCAACAGGGAGGACGCGAACGTCTTGAGGCCCACTGGGCCTACCACCCCCTATACCTTCCAAGTCACCCGTTTTTAGTGGTCTCTAAAAATTACAAATGAAGTGCCTATTACTATACAATTTTCACCCTTTGTCTTATCCCAGAATACCCCGAATGGTGATGACTGGGTCGAGGAGGAAGGGCTAGGCAAGGTGTTAATTTCCAATTAAAAACTGAAACTTAACATATAGTAATTTTATTCAAGCCTTAAATAGATTCATTAAACCATTAACTAGTTAAATTTATCATTGATTTACATAGATTGTATGGAATGAAAACAAATTGTTGGATAGAGGCGGCTAAGCCGCACTGACAGTCCAGATGGCTTAAAAAAACGAATTTGAGAGACAGGTCTCCTGTTTCGGGCCAATGTGGTGAGGGGATCGCCAATTTTTCCAAAATACAGGCAAGGGGGTCACTCAGAAACATAAAATAGGAGTTATCTACTCCTTGAGAGGGAAGTCTCACCTTTCGGGAAAAACTGAGCGACCTTGTCTCCTATTTCATCCCAATGAGTGTGACCTAGCCTAAAAACAAGATTTTTTTTTAACCTACGCTGGGAACAGTTGACAGTAACTTCTATTGTGGCTGAATGAGCTTAGTTTGGCCTTAAGAAGGCTCGGCTGTGAACTGAAATGCAGAAAAATACAGATCTAAACTAGATTTAATAGAAATTGAAACTATGTTAATAAAACATGAATGAAAATAGAAACTTGACAAGAAAATCCAAGGATCCTGTGGTATCGACCTGGTATGGTCGCCAAATCTATAGTAGGGATTTCACCCTAGCTACAGGAAGGAATGGCTATATTTCATCTATAGGATGGAAGGGTAGGGTTCCTGTGAGGTGGAAGAAACTCGCAAAGAACCGTTAGAGCTAAGCTATGGAAAACTTGCAAGAAATGGTTAGAAATCAAAATATGGGTGCAAGCAATCAAAGGAGAACCTACAACAAACTATGAGGAAATAAACCTGCAAACAAAATAAGTTAGAAAACTAGCATGAACATGAAACAAAACAAAATTATACCTTCAGTCTGGGTGGAAATGGGCCACCATGCCCTAGCTTTGGAAGCACCTCTCTCAATGGGATGGACTGTTGGCTTGTGGAGCAATGGAGGAGAGGGAGGGTGAATGGCTTGAGAGGAAGAGGTTCTCAAGGCACTCACATGGACATCATAACGATAGGGAGAGAAGGAGTGTTTTGAGAGTGACCCCCACCCTTCTATTTTACTTTTTCTTTGAGATTTTAGGGTTTTAAGCCCCTGGTTAGGGCTTTAGTCCCTTTTTTGGGCTTTAAACCCCTTTCGCCTAATTATTAGACCCTTTGGGGGTTTTAAGCTCCTTTTAGGGGTTTTAGCCCCTTTTTGGAGGTTTTAGCCCTTATGAGAGCTATTTTGGTTCTTTTTAGGGGTTTTAAGCCCTTTTTCATGTTTTTGAGCCTTTGCAAGGGTGTGGGGGTCAAATGAGGGTAGTGAAAGGTAGTGACATATATGTCTTTGGGTGGTGTAGGTCATGTAGAGCTCATTGAGGGATTTTTTGGGTGAACAGTGTTGACTACAATTTCTATGATATATCCTCCGAAAATATTATCGGCCTAGAATTCAACAACCCTAAATATAAGATTTCTAGTTTTTTTCAGCTGTTGGATAAATTAAGGACTCCACTCGGTCGGTTCTCCTCCTTGGAATTTTTCTTTTGGGTTGCTAGATTCAATAACCACTCATGGAATATGTGGGAAATTCGCTAAAGAAAATATCATGAATGTTCATGTAAAGGTATCACTCCAACCATTCAGTCGGTCTCAGTCATGATCCTTCACTTTCCTCCCATCCAAACTCTGGTTCCTTATAAATAACCCAATCTTGAATTTTTGGCTTCATCGGGTACCACAACATATCCCCATCAAGAATGATTTGGTACCGACAACAGAACCATTTGTTGGCTTACTTTCAGTCGACCTAGGTTTATATCCTTTGTTCATCAACAAAACCCAATATATCAGACTGATAAAGGAGAAATTCATCGAAAACAAGTGCGACACAGATGAAGTCTCACACGAGGTATCTTTTGGGGACTTTTAGAACCAGGCTTATGCAGTTATATTAGGGATTTAACTCTTACCATACTATCAAGTCACTCAACTGAAACTAGGAATTATACATCTGTTTTGTTCATTCATTGAATAAAACCTTATATATATCCTTCAACATATATAACAACATATAACATGAATGATTTAGCATATATTTAACCTATTAGATTTGTGTAACATAGGTTGTGTGACATATTCAGATTAACTCATTCACAATAGACGTGCATTCGACATAAACATAAACATCAAATATACACAGAGATAAAATATAACGTGGAAACCCATTCGAGGAAAACCACAAAGGTGATCTTCATATTCCATGAGAAATAGGGTATCACCTTTGGTTTGTGCACTTAGCTTGCAAACTCTTCTTTAAATATTATTTACAGTGCTTACATTCTTCTCAATTTTTCATTTATATTAATGGCAGCTTATAGTCACCCTTAAACATGGCACCTGTCTGCATTTCATACAAAATGTTTGATATTCAACTTGTCAATGATTTGATCCACTTTCATGAGTCATTTCACTCCTTTGAGCCAATTCAAATAATGCATCATTCTACCCTTGCATTATGTTTGGTCTCTACCTCGATTGATTCAATGCTACCAAGTCACTTGTCATGTCGTTCAAAGTTCAAAGGGATTCTTTACCACAACTTACCTCTATAGTTACCTTGTCTTCCTTCAAATCGGTAATGTATGAGTTAGTCCTTTGGTTGATATGTAATCAAAATCACTTAAAAATCATTTTTGTTCCAAGTTTTATGTCGACAATGGGGGAAACATCATGGCCCTCCTTTGACAAGTTTATTCTTGTTAGCATCAACTCATTATCTGGTAATTAGTCTTCGAAACTAGTTAAGTACCTTGAATCTTGGATGCCTTAATGGCAGGTTTCCTCACTTTCGATAGTAGTATTTCATCATTGTCCTCTAATTGAAATATTATATCAATTGTTTGACTTCAAATCATTTATTCACATTCGAAAGAATGTACTAGATTAATGGTGATTTCCCTCACACTTGTTAACGGTATACATCAACGATTGATAATCAAGTGGTTTCTAGAATGTTTGACATCAAATGCATCTATTCACATGGATAGAATCGTACTATTTGGGATTGTAATGAAGACCCTAAGTGTTTAGGTATTCACTTGAATATGTTCCTATCCTCAGGTTGTGATGGAGTATTTTTTGAGTTGTGCATGGACCCACAATGTATGTCTGGTGGCTATGCTCAAGGTTGATTCTGAATGACATAGATCTATAGTGTATATTATGTATCTATGTATCGACTTATGTCTTGTATATCATCGATCTACAATGTATTATTAGTATCCATGATGTAGTCATTATACATGGATCTGTAGTGTATTGGTCAACATCCATGTTTTGGATTGGATGGAACATAAATCAGAATGTCTGGTACTATCAAGTCCTCACTTGCCACTCTTTTACCTCTAATTCAAAATTGTATCTATCAAAGTATTTCACCTATCACATCCCTCTAAATTTATACTTTGGGGGCCATTCTATTACACCTAAAAAATGTCACTTTTCCCAATACCATGAATTCCATTGGCCAAAACATATTTTAGAGGAGTTGTTTCCCCATTCTAATAGCTTTGACACACTTTGTCCATTGACATAGATCATCATCCTTTCCTGACACCTTTTCCTAATTAACATGAATCACCGATGATACTTGTTGCATTTGGATAAGAAGCATCAACCCTCCTTGACACCTTATGCTTGTATGGAAGGAGTGTCAGCACTTTCAAAATGGACAAAAAGTGATTTTGAGAGCCTTCTAGATGAAATTCCTCGTGGAGGATTATCTTAGCTAACTGGAGTAGGTGGAATTGATACCCCTAGCCTCTATGGATTATCCCTCACCTTCCTTCCAAAGGATCTCAACCCATTTGGTCCATTTTTTCCTATATAAGCAACCTCTACCCCATGAGTGAGGGAGGATCAAGAAAAGCACCTTTATGTTGGTGGAATCATTCTAAGTGTGAGAGACAAAAGAGTATCTTATTGTGAGTGAGAGATTGTAGAACTTGTGATTGTGAGTCAAGATCATTTTGAGGAAAAAGATTCAAAATCAAGGATTTGGTTGTAGTTTTATTCTCTATTTATGTTAATACAAATATGTTTCCCTTTACCATGAATAATTTGTTTTTGATCTACGTGATTCATTGTTTTTCTCCTTGATCATTAACATATACTATTGAGTTATCTTGTTGCTTTCAGAAGAAAAAGATCATCTCCGTTGTGAGGTAATAAATCTTTGTATTCAAGTGACTTGGAAATATATGGAGAGGATGCATTGTTGTGTGTGTTTTGTTCTAGATCTACCCCATGTATACTAGAGAAACAATATTTATCTGAATTGATTTAGAATTTCCGGTAACATTCCAGTACCATCCCATACTTAAAAATGGATTGAATGCAAAACTGTATCCACTATATATGAAGACATGAAAATTTCTGATTGTCATTTGAAAAATCCACTTTGTGCACTCAACACTACTCCTTCCAAGTTATCTAAGAGGATCTCTACCTAGTTAAATATAACACCGTGAACAGTGACATAATACATAAGAGGGGACCACTCTATCTTGAAATGTGTTGCATATTTTTCCCCATACAATCTAGACAACAAGGAGGTGGTCATCCTGTAAGGATGCCTCAATAATTGTTTGGATGTTTTTAGCAATAATGGAGATTTTCAAACTTTAAAACTTTTATCAATGATATGCTGAGGACTTGTAACAATTAACAATTAAATCACACACAATAATTCATCCACAACACAAGATGTACCCTAGGGAAAATCCTCATAATAGAGAGGATAAAAAACTCTAACAATTATTCAAAGTATAATAGATAGATTGCATAGAATGATTTTTACAACATAAGTAGATTTCTTGATAAGAGATAATACACAGCAATAGAGAAGAGAGGTCAACTGTTATAACTATTATGAACTTGCCATATTCCTATCATATTAATAACAAGCCATAATGACTACCATGCAAACCGTAGTGATGGTTGCATGAGAATTATCCTTATGTATTACAAATTCGAATTGCCCTTTTGGAATAATCAATCCATGCATTGAATCTTCATCATGCACAGCTCATGCAGCATACCTTCAATCATAGATATTAACTTATAGTTAACTAACATTGAAGTGAAATCAATCTCTAGCTAAATATTGATGACTTAGTTAACATGCTAACATAAGTTTCATAGTGCAATAGCTTAAGTGTCGCATGCACCACAATTTCTTAATTGAAGTGTCGTCCTTTGATTAATGTAATCATCTTCTGTTAGTTTAACTAATGTGTAAACACTTTATTTAACTAGTCCATATTTATTTAATCATGTAGTTAACCATTATTAACTGAATCGTGTTGATTGATGAACACTAAGCTCTTATTTACTTAACTAAATGTTGATCATTCAATAGTTCAACTAATGCTTCAACTAAAGCACTGATTGAGGAATTCATATTTAAATGGATTTTTATATCTTCAGTTCACTTATTCATCTACATAGGAAATCCAAATTCTCTTTCTCTCGTAATCTCTTTATTGCTTATCTATTTATATTACTACATGGTCTATGTTTAATCATCTATCATATCATATTATACTTAGAAGAATTGTCACACATACTAATGATCATATATATTATCCTAGACCATATAGTCATATGCTAAAGTAATTCATCTAGAGGTGATCAATCTCTAGAGGAGACTTAATAGCTTTATCCATCTCGAATGACCATGGTGAGTAATGCATTACATTGTTTAACCACTTTACCAAGTAAAGTATGCCACCTCAAAACAATGAGGATATTTGTAGGACTTGATATTACTCACTAGTATATTGTCTTGATATTACTCACAATACCTAGCTTGATATTACTCACAAGATTACCTCCATAACTGAAGGTCCATCTCATAAGGTACCATCTATGAGAATCATTTGACTTGATACAACACAAGTATAGAATTGATAGAACACAAGTCCTCAGTCTTGATACAACACAAGACTCCAATATTAATACAACAAAAGATCTCAATATTGATATAAAATAAGATCACAATACATACATTCCACCTAAATACATGAGGACATATATAGGACTTTATACAACACAATTTCCTGACATGATACCACACAAGTATGGAGAATGACTCCTGATGTTATACATTTAACACTCCCTCTTAGCAGGGGATACATTTTCTGCTTTACTAGGAATTTCCTGCCATGACAAGCTTATCTCAGAAGTAACTCAACTTCGTCATTGACAATAGGTTGTACACAAATTTGCAATCTTCTCATCAGTATTTATGTACTGAAATTTGACTTACATGACCATGAATCCAATGAAGAAAAACTTCATCTCAATGTGTTTTATCATAACACACATAGGGTTTTTTGAAAATCTTGACTATTAACACCTAACTATAGGCTCAAGTATTTCACCCTAATAGGTATCTTCCCAAGATACACTACTCCTTAGCAGGTAGTACTATCCACCAAACACATTTGCTTTTGCAGTACTCTCTGACATACATCTTTCTTCTGTAGTACTAACCACATCACACTTAGCTTTTGTAGTACTAGCCATAATTTACGTCACTTATATGTTAGTGGAGTATTCTATACCTAAAGCTATATCCTACTCTCCTATTTCTATGGGGTGGGTGAATCCAAATCGACAGAAAAAAAAAATTATCACAATAATCCTAATATCTTAAACCTTCTTTCATGGAGTTTGAGAAGGGGAGGAAGGGAGGAGAAAACCTGTGTACCCTTGAAGTTTGATGGAGTTCCTTGATGGTTGATCTTGCATCCCCTTAAATATTCTTCACACCTGCAAATATCACACAAAATCCTTCCTACTATCCTACCAAACTATATTTAATAAATATATGTTAGATTGAATTGCCTACCAATTTTAACTCAACATAAAAATCGAAGGGAAAACATTGAACAAGATTTGGGAAAAAAATGAATTGATTCATAATAGATGAACAGGAATAAATACTTATGACCATTGAAGGTTCCTTTCTTCTCCATTGCTCATACCTACTCCTTTACCATCTTTGCCTTTAATTCCCAAAACCTTTGTGGTAGAAAAGTGATTTCTAGCCCTCAATTCCTCTAGCATGCCTTTACTCTCAATTGTGTCTCCTCTAATTCACCTCATATGCCTTACTTATATAGGATTGGAGTTTTTCCACCCAATATCTTAAATATGAATGTGGGATTATTATTTTTGAAGCGTTTTGATTATTTCCTTCAAAAAACCCACTTTACCTCGTTTTTAGGCATCAAACTTGATTTTTAATATTTCTAGGACAATTAATACCCATGTTAGGCGTTTTTCCCACTGTGTGAGTTATAGGAATTGATTTTTGGCCCTTAAGTGGTCATAGACTTGGCCTCTTTAGAGCCACCTTGTATTGAAACATTTCTTCCTTTGTGGAAGCAGTGGTCAAATGAGATATTGAAGCTCTCAATTGATCCAAAACTTTGATCTTCATATTGCGAACGAAATAGAAATGTGTTTTCATACGAACACTCTGAAGGGTGTTAATTTTATTGTTAATATATTCCCCCTAATGTGTGAGATATGAAGCTATGCTAAGGGCCAAAATACATTTACAGTTATTTTATTTTGATACTCTTTGTACTGATATTATCTAGTGACGAGGGCAGGATGGTAAAGGTTTAGGATCTTGAGTGCAGGAGTTGAAAAGCACTTGCAAGTCAAACAAGTCAATAACCAAAATATACAATATATTCCTAAGGCGAGTATACCCATGTTCAGCAGTAAAAAAACATGGCCACAAACAATACATAGTGGATCCATGTCAAAATAAAATATTATAAAAATGTATACATGCACTTTGATGAGTGCAACATATCAGGTCTTCATGGTACTTTGAGATGACATTTTAATCTTGCGCAACTCGAGCAGTGCATTAATGAATTATACAACTATATTTCCCAAGGTATTCAAACAAACCAACAATAGTACGATTTTATATCATGGAAATAAATGAGTTGATGTCAAGCATAATAAAACACCATTTGATTATCGATCATTGATGTATATCGTTAACAGACACGAGGAGGCCCACCGATAATGTTGATGGACTCCAAGGTACTTGAGAACAAACTAGAAATTGTTAATATATGTTCTGAATTTTTACACTTATAGAATAAAAAAATCAGGGGCCATTGATGTATACCCACTATCATTTGCGAGGAATCCTACCACTAATGATTGTAAGATCCAAGATACTCACTCGAGTTCCTAGATCCATTTCCTAGTTGATGATTTGGCATCGATAGGAATGGATCTGTCAAAAGGAGGGAATTGATGCATCCCACATCAACTGACACGAAACTGAGATCAATAGGCTGATATAAATTGGTAGGGCCATGAAATCCAACACTGTATACTGACACATGGAAGGCCGACATGATTGGTCAAGAATATTTGAGGAATGGTAAACATTAGTTTGAATTCCCTTGAACACATAACACAATGCATAGTGACATTTTGCAACATAAGACTCGAGTAACTAAACATTGTGAAATTCACCAATTCCAAATGAATTAACGAAAGCTCCATAGATGATAGGAAGGATAACCTATCGGTGGAGATCTATTCAAGTTACTGGTACAACTTCCTATGTCAAATGTAAATGGTATACTTATAGATGATGTAGGGATATGTGTCGTGTTCAAGGGAGACAAGGACTAATTGTTTCCATTTCCTTAATGATGAATTAGGAATATATTCAGTAATATTCCTTGTTTTACTTTTGTGTTTTTTTTAATTTTTAGTACTTTTTTCATTTATTAGCTTAAAAAAAGGATAAAGAATGTTATGGTACATGGGAGGGAACGAGTGTTTCATGGGCATACTCTGTTTTTCAAGAGCACGAGTCAGGCCAAGGAAAACATACATATTGCAAGCAAGGTCTGAGCTAGTTGTGCAAACTCTTATGGATTTTCCCTCCATCGGTTGGCTATATTAAGTAGGATTATGTGTCGATGGACAATGAAATAGAACCAAGTAACTATGGTTATCCAATTTGGTGCGATGAACAAGTAGGAAAGGGGTTATGTACTGGTTTACTTCATGCTAATTCTTGCAAAAAACACCAAAATCATAAATCACAATGAATCATGGTCCATCAACTACCTGAATCAAATAGTTCTCGCATGTATTGGTCAACTTAAATAGAAGCAATGGTTTATAGGCATCTTGATCAAAAAGTGACTACAAAGGCAGATACACAACATTATCAATAAGCACCAAGTAGTAAGAGCAATGTTCATGCGTATATTTTAACACATGCTTGTGTAAACTAAAAAAAAAATAGGGATCCCATCAGGAAATGGTCAGGACTATATGGAAGAGAAGTATGCGGTCTCAAACTCCATGTCACGATGGGACTAATTGGGCTCTTAGGCCTATGAGAATAACTCATCATGGGAACCAAAATGGAAATGGCATGCTAACTAGGATGTCCTAGGTTTATTAAGTTCTTCTATCGAAATTGTGGAGAATACATATATGATGGGATGGCCCATCAATTTCCAACAGGCCCTCGACCCTATGGAAATTTTGGGTTGCAAAGGTTCAAATTCACCTTCACAGAGGGATAACCTAAACCTATTTGCATTCTTCCAAATATACCTGATAAGATCGAGGAACATACAAAGGATGCTCCTATACTTGGGTGGATTTATATGAATTATGATCCCATTGGCCCCACAAAAGATGTCTTTAGGTGGGTACAACCAAATGTTTATGACTTCAAGGATTCCTTCATCTGAAGATAAAATTCTATCCAAGAAATCAAGTGAGCTGGGAGACCTCATAACCAAAATGGGAAAAGTAACTGGGCCATATGCCTCCATCAAGGGAATATTTTGATCTAAATATGATGAAGTCATTTCAATAGATTGGTATGACACTTCTACAGTAGATAAGGGTTGTAGGATCATAAGTTTTCCCATGAGGGAATCATTTTTTAACAATCCTACCCTAATGTCTTGAACCTCCTTTAGAGCATCCCTAATGAAAGGAACATTCGATTGGATAGTAGTTTCAAGCATGTAGTAATCTAATTTGTTGATCATGAAAATATTCCCACAATGAGGGCACCAAATCACTCGGGAATCTGAAGACACTACAACCATGATCACATGTATACAACTACATCCTAATAGAAAATTGTAATCTATAGGTGCATCTAATACCTCCACATCCACTATGACTATTTTTCCACATCACTTAGGAATCTGAAGACACTACAGCCATCATCACATGCATACAACTATGTCCTAATAGAAAATCATAATCTATAGGTGCATCTAATACCTCCACATCCACTATGACTATTTTTCCACCCCATTCAATAGGGAAGGCTACAATGAATCCGTGAGGAGAGACAAAATGTCCATCAAATGATTTTTGCACAATATGGGATTGAACTCAGGTGGGTGATCCTAATGCTTTCCAACATTTAAATGACATGACATAGGTCAAGGCCCCTTCATCAACTATGGTTTGAAATATATTCTTGCCATGAGAAGTTACTTTAATATGAAAAGAAACTTTGGAAGGAATCCTACAGTTTCATTGGTATAAGTCTAATGTGGTCAACATCGGATTGGATGGATCAATAGTTCTAGTAGAAGAAAATAATTCATTTCTTTGTGCAGGAAAATATTGCAACACCTCAATGGAAGACATGGAACATGGTGCTTGCGATATTTCCTCAACAACATTTTCGTTATGAGCAGCTCGTGCATTAAGATTATGCATTGTTCTACATAGATCACCTTTGGGTGCGTGTTGTACTATGTATATGGTTGGTTTCTCAATGGTGAGAGAACCACTTGTACATGATTCTGATTGATCCAATGTACTAGGAGGGACATCATAAGAATGAAATCTTGTTTTAATGTTCACCTCATGATAACACATTAATACATTGGCATGGGGATCATTTTCCCCTTGCGAGGGTTTTGACAGGTTTCCCCCTGGTGGAGGTACCAACGTTGTAGAAACCATTTGATGATGGTGATGTAGAAAAGTTTGAATCAATACAATAGATTGTTGTTTCCCAGTGTCTCGAGATGGATTTAGTGCATCTACTTTCCCAAAGTTTGCATTATGCTTACTCTTGCATTTCTTCTTATTTCATCTAAGTTCCATGGATTGAACTATGGTATTTTTAGGAGTTTGGGAAGGATTAACATTGTTCTTACCCTTGTACTTCTTATTCTCCCCCCTAAGGTCCATGGATTGAACTATGAGGATTTCATATTATAGGGGAGGATTAGCATGTTGCTGCATATCCTGGTTAGCTGTAGGTTGCAAAGTATTAATAGACATTCGTCCCATTTGCTGGGTAATCTGCTCAAGGTTGTTGATGGAACATGCCATACCTTTGGAATGAGGTCCATGTGGCGGCCTAGATGGATCAAACGTAGGTATTTCACGTTGGTTCCAAAAATATTGGGTACTTTCTAGAAACTCACCACTCCATTGTGGAATGGGGTTCATGGGTGGATTTCCCCCTTGCGGGGTTAAACTCCAAGGAGATTGGATATTTGCTGGACTCTGGCCACACCATTGATGAATGGATGGATTGACCACTTGTAGGGTTAGACTCTAGTGATATTGGTTATTTCCTAGAATCCAACCATTACATTGTGGTGTCCCTTGGATTTGATTAACATTCAAAGGTGGGTCTCCACCTTGCAAAGATTTCCCCCAAGAAGATTGGGTACTTCTCGGAACATGATCAATGGGTGGATTGTCTCTTGATGGAGTTAGGTCCCAAGAAGATTGGTTACTTCATAAAACCTATCCACTAGGAGGATTACCTCTTGATGGAGTTGGGTCCCAAGAAGATTGTTACTTACTAGAACCCGACCATTCCATTGACTCTGTCCTTGGTTTTGATTGGAATTCCAAGGTATGTTTCCTCCTTGCATAGGTTGGATCCAGAAAGATTGATTACTTCCTCGAACCAGACTAATGGGTGGATTTACCCCTTGTGGAGGTAGGTTCAAAAATGATTGGTTACTTCTTAGGTCCTTACCATGCCATGGAAGTTGTCCTTGGGATTGATTGTCATTCCAAGGTAAGTTTCCCCATTGCAGAAGCTAGCTCCAGAAAGATTGATTACTTCCTAAAGCTTGAACACTCCATTGTGTAATGGGGTTGATAAGTTGATTTCCCCTAGGCAATCTGCTAGGATAAATCATAGGATGACCCTCTAGGGAATTTCCTCCCATCTATGAAGGATAATTCCAATTGGAATTTGTGTTCCAGGATGCATTATTTCTTCCAGGAATATTAGCATTCCTTGGTAAAGGGTTTCCCCCATAAGTAGAAACTAGAAAACTATTGGGTGTACCAAGAGGATTTTGATAACCTCTTGCAACCATTTGAGGATGCATTGATATGGTCCCTTCAACTCCTAACGAATCCAAAGGGTCAAGTGTATTGTTTTGCTTATTATTCCAACTTTCAAAAAGACTAACCAGTGACTCACTTTCTATAAGTATGATTGATTTTAAAGGACGTGATAAGGGTGGATTTACATGATAAAAAGTGTGATATTCTATTTTTTCAATTTCAACTGAAGTAAGATCATCAATTCTATCTACGCTTCATCTAAGATGTGAAAATTTTTTATAATTGATTTGACGTTGTTCTTCTCTAGTAACATTTGATTGTTTTTATAAGTAGTTCAGTTTCAAAGTCACAAAGATGTGGTTCATGTTTATTCCTCCACAATGTATTGGGGCCCTCTAACTTGGGTAACTTTCCTCACTGCCACCTTGATGAGTCAATTGGGATATTAAGTACTTTGAAGTTTAACAAAAGGATTTGTTTATTAGAGTATACCAAAATACAGTCAAACAGTCCTAAAGGCAACTAGAATCAACAAAATTCAAAGTTTCCACACATCTAAAAATTTCCTAAGATAATCAGCAAGCAAACTTCTTTCCAAAGAACCAGAGTTCAGTGAAAAGATGGATTTAGAGGGCCTTCCAAAACTAGTAGCTCCTAAGGGACATCACGCCTCAAAAATTGCTTAATAGTGAAGGTATGAGAAACAGTTACAATGTTCTTCAATCACCAAGGGTGCAAGTGTTAGCTCTTGGCTAATCACCCTCCCAAGGATCCGAAACAAACTTGTGTCTATCTTTGGTATTGCAAGTTTCCTCGACTCACAACAGCATGTGTGATTCCCTAGGAAAAGAAACTATGGTTACCAATTCACAATCGATGGTCAGGTAGGACATTTGTCAATCTAGGATAACTCATATAGACTAGATATCTCAAGAAAGTGATGTCAACCCGAGGACTTGTCACTTAACTAAAATTCTGTAATGTGCTCATATCCAACCAAATAAGAAATATGGGGGGGTACCACCCTTAATAATTTGGATTGACCTCGTGCTTAGCACATGTGTTAGAAGTGCTTTCCCATCATGCAATCTTTGCTACTAATGGATTTTTTTCTCTTTGATCAATACTAGTTTCAAATTTGTGTGGCCATGGAGTGTTAACTCTCCATTAATCTTATTCCAAGGCCCTAGCCTAATCTATGTTGGTGATATAAAAAATAATCTTGATATATTTTATATTAAGCATTGATTTTAGGGTAGTTTTCTTAGTTTCGAGGAGTGATGGTGAAACTGGTGGTGTTTGTGACTTAAAATGTTGAACAAATCAAATGCACAATGCTCACTACTCTTTTCTTTATTTCAATGAACTTCTATACTATGGAAGAGTAAGAGGTTCTTTGAGATCCTTCAACCATGCATATTTCAAAATAGAATCACTTTTACAAATTTCAAAAAAGAAGTTTTTAATTTTTTAGCAAGGGTTGAAGAGGTTGGCTTCAAACATAAGATGTGTTCAACTTGCTTCAACTATCACTAGGAAACGAAAAATGTTTGAATGTTCAATTTTTTTCTTTTTTCTAATAAGTCTCTCAAACTGATGTTTAAATGTAGGATTGTGATTCAATTTTTATTTTTCAACTGCATTATGTTTTATTTCTGAATGTTGAACTTAATGTTCCAAATTTATGGTTTGAAATTCAAAGAAAAATTGTAAATATCTTTCGAAATTATAAAAATTACAAGCATTTACACTTGAGATCCGCTTTCTCTTTCACATGACCTCCTGAAAGCGCAAGTGAAGAGGATAGTCTTCGCTCAAAGATATTCTTCAAAACTTCAAAATACCTATTACACTTGAGATCTTTGTTTCTCATTTACTTGACCACCCGAAGGCGCAAGTGAAGAGGATACGCAAGGCTCGGAATTTTGCTAATAAACCTAGACTATTACACTTGAGATCCCTATTTCTCTTTCACAAGATCCCATAAGGGTGTGGGTGAAGAGGATATGTAGGGCTCGAACACAACTTATATCAAGAATTTTGCAAATAACGAACAAAGTCCTCTCATAGTGTTTGAACTAATCTTAAGTGACAGGTTCGTATTTTTGAGAATTTATGTGAATTTATTTTAATTAATGGTCTAAAAAACATCTTAGTTGTGATTTCAAGTGGTTTGGAAGTTCATCAAGTTCATGTGACTTCAAAATTTACGGCCTAAAGGTTCATAAATTGAAACAATGTGTCATGTTCTTTAGTTTTTCAACATTTTCCTAATGCAAATATGTGATTAAAATGACCAAATTAGACAAAATTTCAGACGTTCAAGAATGAAATAAAGGAAATAAATGGTAAACATGTCATAAAATTTCATATATGATCATTATTTTAAATAAAACTTTGAACAACACTAAAAAAAACTACTTCTCAAAGTGATTTTTCCTAGTTTTTTAAGGAGGTTTCCAAGCCTTCCAAATTCGAGGAAAAATGATCCTAAATCCTTCGAAAATTCTCCTATAAGGTCATAATAGGACTCAACAATTATTTTGGATGTCAAATAAGGTTGTGCAAAGTCTAAAAAATAAACTCAATCAAAGGCCAAAAATCAATGATCTCGTAAATTTTCAATCTCAAGCCAAATGCACACAAAACTTTAAAATCCTTCAAAAACTATGTTAGAATATTCCTAAGACATATACAACATAAAAAATCAAATTGAATGATCCAAAATTGAAGATTCAACCATAAAAAATCAAGATCTATGACTCTTCCATACTATGGTTAGTGCACTGTTGTTATTAATGAACATAGTGTCACTGGCACACTTAGGGGAGTCTAACAGGGTGTCATGAGAGGTTGACACTCTGTGTAGGCTATGAAAGGGTGTTAGCAAGCTCAAGAGAGGAAAAAACCAAGATCTAGGCCCAAAAACCTTGAAAAATGAAAATTTAAGAGTGAAATCATGTCGGTTTTGACCTCCATAACTGAACTAAATCCTTCTAAGACCAATATCAAGCATGAATTTAAATATTTAAAAATTAATAAATGCCCAAACAATGGGAAAGACTCAAGAAAACTAGTTTCAAGAGAAGAACCTATTAGCTCCCCAGTGGAGTCACCATTCTGTTAGTGGAGTATTCTACAGCTGAAGCTATATCCTACTCTCCTATTTATATGGGGTGGGTGAATCCCAATCGACATGAAACAAATCAATTATCACAATAATCCTAAGATATTAAACCTTATTTCATGGAGTTTCAGAAGAGAAGCAAGGGAGGAGAAAACCTCTTGTAGCCTTGAAGTTTGATGGAGTTCCTTGATGGCTAATCTTGCAACCCCTTGAATCTCCTTCACACTTGCGAATATCACCACAAAATCCTTCCTACTATCCCACCAAACTATATTTAATAAATATAGGTTACATCTAATTACCTACCAATTCTAACACAAAATAAAACTTGAAGGGAAAACATTAAACAAGAATTGGGAAGAAAACTGAATTGATTCATAATAGATGAACATGAAGAAATACTTACAACCCTTTAAGGTGCCTTTCTTCTCCATTGCTTAGACCTAATCCTCTACCATCTATGTCTTTTATTACCAAAACCTTTGTGGTAGAGAAGTGATTTCTAGCCCTCAATTCCTCCAGCATGCCTTTACTCTCAGTTTTGTCTCCTCTAATTCACCTCATATGCCTTCCTTATATAGGATTGGGGTTTTTCCACCCAATATCTTAACCATGAATGTGGGATTTTTATTTTTTATTATTTCCTTCAAAAACCCCACTTTACCTATTTTTTAGGCATCAAACTTGATTTTCAGTATTTCTAGTACAATTAATACCCATGTTAGGCGTTTTTTTCCACTGTGTGAGTTATAGGAATTGAGTCTTTTCCATTAAATGGTCATGGACTTGGCCTCTTTAGATCCACCTTGTCTTCAAACATTTCTTCCTTTGTGGAAGCAATGGTCAAATGAGATATTTAAGCTCTCAATTATTCCAAAACTCTGATCTTCATGTTGCAGGTGAAATAGAAATATGTTTTCAGACCAACACTCGCATGGGTGTTAATTTTATTGCTAACATTATCTCAAGCTAACATTACTTGGATAAAAAAATAATATAATAGGTATTCCATGTATCAAATACAATAAAGTGCCTATTTTAATGTACCTTAAAGGTACTCAAAATATACTTATCAATAAGCATGAAATACAACAAGTCTGCTAAGTACATTAAGGGACCATTCAACAATTTACACATAGTAGAACCATCTAGTTCCGATATAGAATATAGTTTCTATAAAATAGAAACCATGGATTTTAAATCCATCATATACAACATTATACCTCAAATGTGTAATATCATGTAAAAAGAAAGTCTCATGTTTTCTTTCAATCTTCAACATTTGTTATGTGATTTCCATTCTCTATTATGTTCTTCAAGGCCTGGTCACTTTCTCATTGATTCTTCTTTTTATATTTCCACACTCAAACTAGCTCTCCGAGAGATTTAAATATTCTCTAATAGTTCATACTATAACTCTTCTTGAGTATCAATAGTATCTGAGACTTTGACCATGTATCTTCTCATGTGGATTCTATCCACAAGATATCATAGCCCTTGGCATCCTAAGTCATGTACCATGACTAACTAGTGGGTACTTTATGTACTACTGCATGTGAATACAAATACTCCCTCTTCAACTAGAGGATTTTTTTGGTACTATACCAAGCTTGTCTTGGATGGAGGCTTAGTAGAAATGATAGAAATGTTGCTCATCTGTGGATATGTACCATGTCTTAGATATAACTGACTAGAAACCTCATAAATATTTACTTGTTTTAAAGATGCTATATCTAGAGAAACACATGTGATTTTTCCTTGATCATTATACTAGTAAGACATCATATATCTTTGAATACGTATTGCATTGATTTAGATATATCTATATTCATATACACTTGTACCAAATAGATAACACAACACATGCTTTGTTTTGCAAGTCTATGTATAGACTGAAAATCATATAACCGATCCTGGGAACTATGACTAACCAAATACATCTCAACTGACTTGATATCCTCCAAATATGAAATAAGAATTATAAAATTTCCGATTTATCTTCATATGTGTGGCCATGGATTTATGGTCCATCATCCCGGAAATCTCTAGGCTCTTTTACTGCACATTTTCCTTAACTGAGGAAAATATTTGTCTGGTGACTTCCGCGCCACTAATTATAATAATCATAACAAGATTATTGAATACAGATCTCATCTTCCTTCTGAATATGAGCATCATGCAGGTCTCTTCTTGACATAAGATACATCAACTAGTTTTACTGGTTCTTTAGGAGCTAGTGAATCTAGCTACTCCCTCTCACCATCAGGTTGTGAGAATCATAATCTATGTCCTTCGTCATGGAGAATTCATTCTCATCTATGTCTGAAGCTCTTCTTAACACATGAATGTAAATAATATAATTTAATTATCTACAAGAGTCTTTACATCTCTCATAATAGGATTAGAGCTTCTATTCTAAATTCTTCCTAATACATAGGAACCTCTTGATCTGCTACTAGAAGCTTCTTGCTTCACAACATCCCGCTCTCTTTTAGGATCAGCCATCAGAATTACTCCTCATTCAATACATGTCATTTTTACTTCTAGGTCAGGGCATATATTTTTCCCTACAATCCAAATTCAATCAAGTTATTAGCAACCTTCCATAATCTAGTCATTTCAATAAAATGACAAACAACATATATTGATATGAAAAACACTTTAACCAATGTTTCAGTATAACCATATTTTGTGAATATTAATAACATGAATAATTCAATGTATTTGAAATGGTTCATATAGTTATGTACACATTAAATCAATGTTCTGACATAACCTCATCCATATTTCATGTAATGTATTGTAGTTCTATATTAGTATTATATTTATATCTCGTGGATATTTATGCAACCCCTTATTCTTCTTAACATGAGTTTTCTTATACCAATAAATAGAAATATTGTAACATATGATTTTAATCATGTTCATACCATAACATCATTCCTAATCCCAAGAATGCAGATTGTAATAAAACAAATCTGATTTTATAAACCATATGATAATCAAATAATCATGCATCCTAAGATTCATATCTCATGAATGTTAATGGTAGGCAGTTTTGAGGATAGTTAGCTGCGCAACATCGCGGATGTTACACAAAGTCAAAGATTTTGCACAAGGTATAGGATGGCGCGTAAGGCGAAGTAACTATATTTTATGTATTTTGGTCATATTTTGTATATTTGAACCGCATTATGTCAATTGTGGCCATCCTTTTGTAGATTTTGGTACAAGTAGTTAGGAAGTTAACTTAAGTGGACCACCAATGTAAAAGTGCAAGCCTTTAAATAGAATTAGGATTGCAAGTGTTAAGTCTTCTTGATCTTAGGCTTAATCTTTGGATCTTTTGATAATCTAGAGATCAAACCTGTGTAAGAGATGAATTGAATAATTGTTTTTGAGAACCTGTGTTTTGCTGCGAAGATTAATATTACATGACGGAGATTGGACAGAAACACTGTGTATTTTTGCATCTTTTATGTTTTCCTATTTTCTCTGATCTGAATGTGAATACAATGTGTATCTATGAATGATGTGATGATTTTCTTTCATGAATGATGATATATTGATAGATTTGTTTATGCTTCAATATCTCTGATTTGATCTAAGTACATTAATATGATCAACTTAATATGATTTTGTTAATGTTTGATAAATAATGTTGCAATGAGTTAATAGTAGATGCACAATTCTCCTTCTTACTGTGGAAACTTGGTTCTGATAGTTCTCCCTTGAACATCTTAGGTGAGACTTCATATTCTAGGAACATGTTGTTGGACAGGGTAAAACCTATCTGGGATGATGCTCAGGGAGATCACTGTGTTTTGGGTGTCGATAGAGAGTGAACCCCTATCGATGAGTTTGTGTCAACAAATGGTTCTATTGCTGGGATATTAGTGCGAAGGGGAAGGATTACATGTTGTGGCATTAGATGAGACCAAAAATCCAAGATTGGTTTGACCAAAAGGCATGAGAGTTTGCTAAGAAATAAAATCAAAACCCTGGAGTAACCATGAAGAAGTGGCTAGAGAGGCACCTGTATTCTAATCTACACGAGTAATTTTTATCTGAGTTTCTGATCATCTTGTTGTGGAAATTGAAACCAAGCAGTAGAACAATCATGCTCAAAAAAATGTTAATTAAACATGCAAACATGATCTGTGTTGTCACCTTCCCAATCACTGTCAGTAAATCCAACTAGCTCTAAGTCATATTTTGTTGCATAGAAAATCCCATGAGTTCTTGTTCCTTAAAAAACGTTTAGGATCCTCTTCACTGCCCTCCAATGTATCTCATGAGGCTGATCCATGTATCTGGAAGCCACACTAATTGCATAATATATTTCAAGTCAAGTATGTGTAAGATAAATCAAACACCCAATCAACTTCCTATACTATGTGTTATTTATCAAAGGAGAAGAACCTGCTTCTTCAAGCTTAAATCCAGAAAGGAATGGAGTCTTGCTTGGCTTGCAATCCTTCATGTAGAACTTGTTGAGCAAATCTGAAGCATACTTGGACTGATGAACTTTGATTCCATGTTGGTATTGAGAAATTTTGGGACCCAGGAATTGGCTCAATAATCCCAAACCTGTCATAGAAAAGGCATGGTTCATTGCATCCTTCAAGGAGGAAATATATTTCTTTGAGCTTTCTGTTATCAATACATAATCCACATGTAAAACAAAAATCATTAAAGAACCATGAATCAGTTTCAAATATACATTCAAATCATACTTGCATCGAACAAAATTTTGTGACAGCAAAACACCATCAATCTTGGCATACCATGCCCTATGGGATTTATTTAAACCATACAATGATTTCTTTAAACTGCACAGTAAAGATGTATTAGATACAAAATAGTCGGGTTGCATTATATAAATCTCTTCATTCAATCTCCATGTAGAAAGGAACACTTCGCGTCGATGTGATGCACCTCCCATTGCCTTGAAGCTGCAATGGCCAAACATAGCCTTATGGATTCCATGTTTTCCACTGGTGCAAAGGTCTCACTGTAATCAACACCATGAAATTGTGAGTATCCCTTAGCTACCAATTTTTCCTTATATTTCAAAGGTGAACCATCAGCTGGAAATTTGGTTTATAAACCTGGTACAACTAATTTTACCACACATGGTTGATCACACATTTATGGCCTTCCATGTCCCTATGCAGACTCTTTGGATCCCATGGACCAATATTGTACTTTTTATGTTTCCAATATCATCCCTAAAAACACCTGTTATTTGTTGTACTCAACTTTTAATCCCTTTCTCGCGTATATACGCGGACATTGACCTCAAACCCGCGTACATCGGGATGTGTGCATAAGTCCAAATATTTTTGGAGTTTTCCTTGATGTGTGTTTGAAACACTTGACTATTGGCCTTCCATATGGCTCGCAATCACTTGTATTTGACCCTCCATTACCCCTTTGGAGTGCTATATAAGGAACCCATTGGATACATTGAAGGGGAGGAATTGAAGAGCAAGGAAATTATAGTCCATTGTTGTCGAAGCTTGCTTGTACTTGAGTCTCCATCCCTTTGTCCCTTGGGAGAACTTTGTGTTCTTCCCAAGCTTGCCTTTGTTTGTGATCTTGTTATCAAGATATGGAGGATTGAAGTGGTGGAGGCCGAGGTGGAGGAATCAGTTTCTATGGTTCGCAGATGTGCCGACAGAGGTTGTCACTTGTGTAATCTCTGATTTGATTAATAGAAATATATTTTCCTATACATTTAATGTGAAATTGAATGAATATTGAATCCATGGATATATTTAATTGTGTATAAATTCTAAAGCCTTGATGGCATAAGGAATTTCATAAACAGGCTAAGGATCTAGGCACACAATTAACCTCACAGAGAATTGTAGAGAATTAGCACAAGGAGAGAAGAAGAAGAATTAATGAGCACACATTAATGAATGATCAATAAATGATAATTGATATTATTACATAGGTAATACATCCTTATAAAGGAAAAAGGATTTGCATGAAGACAACTCAAGCTAGCTCATAAAGCAGGCTTACTAATTATGATAAACCCCATAGTTGACTAAAGCATTTTCCCAATCTACCAAGCACCTCAAAAATTAGCAATATCATGTGTGAGTGATGATGAGTGAAGGAAAGACTTGCTAATCCTAGAATATGGAGAGAAAATAATGGAGGATGGGTTGGCAACAAAAGCTGCAAGTTTCCTAGTTGACTAGCTTTACCTTATCCATAGAAAAGCAGGATAAAGCAGAAAAAGCAGAATAAAGCAGAATCTGTTGTAAAGCACAGTTAACAATTCTAGATGGCCATAAAGTGGTCAAGATCAACCTAGAATCATAAATAAATAATTCCTAGGATATAGATGGCAAGTGTTGACTCTAAGGTGCAAGTGGATGCCAACTATCTAAGCTAGTGGGTAGGAAATTAATCAAATAATGATTAATTATTTTATGAGTGGATTTATTATATTCCAACACCCCCCTTTAAGCCTGACTCTATGATGATATTACTGAACTAATTAGAAATATATATGCATATAGGGCCCAGCAATAAATCTATGGTCGCCCTTTTACAATTTATCTTGTCCAAAGAAATGAGGAAAGAAGCAAAACCTCAAGGGGAAAATCCTCCCTCAAGAAAGGACATGAAAAGCAATACCAAAAATGTTGAACTGTTGGTGTTGCTACTGCTCCAAACTAAATGCTGATGTCTGGAGGAATCTTCTTCTTGGGAAGAAGATAAATATGCTCACCTGGATCAAGGACAGCTGTAAGACCATGTAGAACAACTGAGATCCAATGATGTGAAGGCAATACTGAAGGATATTGAGACTTGTAATCAGCTCCAAGATGATGAGATGACTTGAACTTCAAACCAGTAGAGATGAACTGAGCTCCATATAGGTGAAATAATTGTCCAAGCGAATGTATAATGTCTCCATCTTCATTTACACAGAGAGGATGTGTGGAAGTGATCTTGTAGGAACATAGAGAAGGCATAGGATCAAAGAGTATGAATGCATGGGCTCCATGGGTTGATCTAGCTTCCAAAGAATTGAAGATATCACAAATAATCACAACATTAGACTCATGGGGATATAATGGTAAAGAATCCTCTATGGTAGAAGTATGAGAGGAGGAAATATAGTGATGTTCAAAATCCTCAAGGAGGCTCTGAGAATGAGTGCCAAGAACAAAGGAGGAGCTGCAGAAGCTCATGGGATCAAGTATGGGAAGTGGTAAGACACTTAAAGAACTTGATTTGGCTAAGCAAACATCCTGGAAGTCACTGGGTTGCACACCATCAAAAAGAGAGGCATGCATAAGGTGTGAGAGGTCTGGCATATGGATCTCAGAATCCATTATAGAAGACATAGAGAACATTGAATGTGTGAGTGAATCATCAATAGCAATAGCAGCTCCACTAGTCACTTCTTTTTCATCAACAACATTATAAGAATATGAATCAAGATCTTCTACTTTAAGAGACACAGAAAAAGATGGCACTTCAATATTTGCTTATTGACTGAAAGAGGAACCATTCAAATCAAAGAGAGTAGTAGCAACAGGAACTATATGAGAAACTTATTCTTCATGATCAACTTCATCAGAGACTGTAGAGGCTGAGACATCTTGAGAGAGAGAAATCATTGAGGATCTAGAGGAACTCTCCACATAGCTACAAGGATCCTCATTGTCCTTTCCCAAAACTCTATCCAATGTTGTCCAGAGATCCTTTGGGTAATCAACAAAATCAATAAGGTAGCGCATGCATGGAGAAATAGCTAGACAAATAGCTCCAATTGCTCTATCATAGTCATTCAACCAGTCACTTGGCTCTTCATAAGACTCTTCACCAGCTCCAATAGATATCTCATAGAGACCTTGTCTCTTTAGATATGAAATCATCTTCAGTTTCCACTCTGAATAGCTTGTGAATGGAGAAAGAAGAGGAACTCATACTCTTGAATCCATTCGAAGTTGAACTTGCAAAATAAACCTTCAAATCTAAAAAGGAGGATTAATTAATGAACTCTCAAAGATTTGATATCATGTAGAGATTTGATATCCTCAGCTCTGATAGCATGTAGAACTTGAACTTTGAGAACCTAAGCTCTGATACCATGTAGAAATTCTAAAGCCTTGATGGCATAAGGAATTTCATAAACAGGCTAAGGATCTAGGCACACAATTAACCTCACAGAGAATTGTAGAGAATTAGCATAAGGAGAGAAGAAGAAGAATTAATGAACACACATTAATGAATGATAAATAAATGATAATTGATATTATTACATAGGTAATACATCCTTATAAAGGAAAAAGGAGTTGCATGAAGACAACTCAAGCTAGCTCATAAAGCAGGCTTACTAATTATGATAAACCCCATAGTTGACTAAAGCACTTTCCCAATCTACCAAGCACCTCATGAATTAGAAATAGCATGTGTGAGTGATGATGAGTGAAGGAAAGAATTGCTAATCCTAGAATATGGAGAGAAAATAATGGAGGATGGGTTGGAAACAAAAGTTGTCAGTTTCCTAGTTAACTAGCTTTACCTTATCCATAGAAAAGCTGGATAAAGCAGAAAAAGCAGAATAAAGCAGAATCTGTTGTAAAGCACAGTTATCAATTTTGGATGGCCATAAAGTGGTCAAGATCAACCCAGAATCAGAAATAAATCATTCCTAGGATATAGATGGCAAGTGCTGACTCTAAGGTGCAAGTGGATGCCAACTATCTAAGCTAGTGGGTAGGAAATTAATCAAATAATGATTAATTATTTTATGAGTGGGTTTATTATATTCCAACAACTTGTTTATACATTGATGAATATATATGCTAGAGTATATCTAACACCATATTATATAGCATGCTTGTCTTGTTTACTATTATTGAGAGTGAATTGCTAAATTAAGCGGGATTGGAAAAAGCCCAACGGGGATCTACTTCAATCGTCTGGAATAAGGTACGACCTATGATACCTTAGTGTTAGATGTTTGGTTTCTCTTGCATAGAGGAAAGTATTGGTTTCTGTAGTTTATCTATCTATTGTGGTACACCCCAAGCCATAGTAAGTTTATCTCCGTAACAAAATTGGTGACCATACTGGGGAGGTTCCTAGTTGTTTCTCTTTGGGGGTTTTCGGTATTCAATGTACTTGAATTGCTCTGATTCTGTTTTTGTGTCGGGTCTAGGGGTATGTTTTCCCATTAGCGTCCTAAAGGAGTAAACTTTGTCTCAACATGTCTGTTTGCCTTATTTTTCTCTCTTTTTCTTCCTGTACGCAGGTTTAGCTTTCACAGTCGCGTATACATGTGGGTTTTCCTAGAATAGTCGCGTATGTACACAGGTTTACTCAGAACGGGCATGTCTTCTTTGATTGTTTTCTTTATTGGGAGGAATAAGTGTTTCTAGGTGATTTTGGATGGTTGCTGAGTCTTCTTGGATGCTTTTGGAGTCTGTATACACCTCTATTTCTGACCAGAGTCTTCTTTTAGTTTGATTTTTGAAAATGTTCTTGTCATTCATTTTCTACTTTTTTGTTTTAAGATTAGTGCATTAGGTCTCTTTTACCTTGGTGATTTTCCTGGCTGATGTTTGTGAGTGGTTGCGGAGTCTGAGGGTTGTAGAGTCATATTTTTGCTTTCGTATCTCATTTAATTAAAAAATACAAAAATATTTTTCTTTTTGCATAATTATGCATTGCTTGCATTTTGCATCAACATGGTACTTGCATGAGGTTTGCTTGGTGAATCTTAGTCATATTTTCATGTAGGAATGACTGCATTTACATTTGAAGGAAAAATTTTGCACTTCACGTAGTAGCATACCCTGTTTTTCATTCTACACAATGCATTTGCATTGATTGTTAGGTGTGCATTTTGCTTCATGTTGTGTCATAACACCATAAGTTGCACGACCATTACCCTTTGAGTATAATAGCCAACTAAAATCAACACTTAATAAAATGAACTACACTCTTTTATTTTCTAGGGTGCATCAACAATATTAGGTTTTAGGGTCTTGGAATAGTTCATTGTAAGTTAATTCTCCAAGACCACTAAACAAAACAATTAGGTGTCTGTCTAGGTGAGAGTGTGAAACCCTTGGTATAATTAGTGTTTCTCAGGATCCTCCTCTTACATGGGATTTAAACATGAGGCAGTGTGAGCAATTATGATTAGGATGACCCCTGATTGTGATTGATTAGCACCAGAGATATTTCTAGGATTGTATTCATATCTGGGGGCCTTTGATGTATTGGTTGGTGCACCCCTAAGGTACCAGTTGTGCTTTCAGGATTTGGGATTTGTTAACCTGGCCATACGGTCAATCCCGCCTGCGAATGTCTACCTGAGCATTGGTTATATTGAGGTGACCTTAGTTTCCTTACCTAGGTTATCAAGGGGGTATTTGTAGAGGTTATTATGTAGGTTTCCTGGCCAGGTAGGGGTCAGACAACACAATCGCTATATGCATTGAAGCTGAGGGCCACTATAATTGGTTACGAACCTCTACTTGTTGTGTATGGGAGTCTCAAGCCTCTCCTAGGAGAGACATACCTACTTCATTCGGGAGCTCACATATCCTACCCTTGGTTTGCTTATGATTTGGCTTTACATTTCTTAGGGGTATGCTCTGTGCACGCTAGTTTTCCTAGGGTTGCATAATTAAATTGATTCTCTTATTTTTATTGAGTTATTGTGGATTTGGGCATGAAACCTCGCTGTTCTCGTTGTTTAGTAGGACTTCTACCTTCCACGTCTCCCCCTCCTTTGGGAGAGAGAGCCAGACAGTCCAGGAGGATTACTTCTCACTTTGATTCACACACCATGGGAGATCATGAGGATGAGATTCCAGAGATGTCCTTCCCACCTCACAAGGTCGGGGAGGGTGATCCTACTAGCACATATGATCCACCGCATTAACAACCTTCATGATCTGGTTATGATCCCTCATCCATGAGTCACCAGTATTGGTTTTCGGGCGACGAGACTCACTATGAACCCATAAGCACTAGTTATGTTAGACATGGCCTACCTGATATTCCCGAGTTTGATCCGGCATATCATGCCGAGTCGAAATTTGACCCTGGCACTACGCCTGGGGGCACTCCCATTCCTTTCCATG
Source organism: Pseudotsuga menziesii (assembly GCA_001517045.1). Taxonomy (NCBI): domain Eukaryota; kingdom Viridiplantae; phylum Streptophyta; class Pinopsida; order Pinales; family Pinaceae; genus Pseudotsuga; species Pseudotsuga menziesii. The sequence goes on from LPNX010987391.1 coordinate 153,539, forward strand.
CAGAGAGGTTTGGGGGCACTAGTCACATTGCACCTTCCATCTCGATGGTGGAGGCATCTTCACATGCTCATCCTAGGTCTAATGTTAGTAACCCTATTCAGATACCAGGACCAAGATGTGTGAACATTGGGAACACCACTTACATTCCTTCACATGTCCCATCGTCTTTGAATCTCGTTCCTTTGAATGATTTTGTAACAACCCATCCTCCCTTTAATTCGTGTGGGCCTTCCTGTTGGAATACTGCTACTAGCCATGTTCTTCCTGTGACTATTAACACTGTAGTATCACAAAGACAAGTGCCTCCTGTTGTGTTGAAAGGTCCTGTACCTATTTTTGGATCATCTCATGGTCCAACTCATGGAGCTCCCCATATACCTAACTATGGACCATCTCATGGAACATCCCATGGAACACCTTATGGAGCTTCCCATGGACAGTCTTATGGACCACAGTACAGACAAAACTATCAACCATATGGGTACGGGTATCAACAACCCACTTACTCTTCTAATTATGGCTTTGTCACACCTCATAATCAAGGTACTCCATATCACAATGCTTCCATGCAGCCCGTCATGGGTCATATGGGAGGAGGTTATTATCCCACTGTCCAAGGCCATGGTGCATATAGAAATCAACCTTATATGAATCAGCACTACTACGGAGCGTGGCATCGACCGACTCAACCTACGCTCCCTTTCCTTGCAACACTGAACTTACCCGATTTGTCGAGATTGATGAATGATCCTGTGGCTCATGATCCGACACTGTCGACAGTTTGTACCAAGCTTCCTTCGGATATTCCCAAGTTTGAAGGTAAGACTGGTGAAGATCCTGGTGAGCATGTCACCACTTTCCACCTTTGGTGCTCTTCCAATTCCTTACACGACGGTTCTATCTGTTTGAGGCTATTTCAACGCACCCAAAGAGGTCCTGTGGTGAAATGGTACATAGAGTTACCAGGGGGTTTATACTACATTTGATGACATTTCCATGACCTTTCTTAATCATTTCCAGCTACATGTACGTTACAACGTCGGTACCTAACTCTTGTCGATCTTTCGGTAAGACAAATCCACGCATATTTCGGATCATATTCAAGAGTGGTGTAGATGAAAACGGTTAATTAAAGCCTTTATACCACCAAAGTTTCTTTTAGAATGGTTCCTCAAGTCATTGTTACCTTACATTGCGAAGTATGTTTCTACATTTGGAGTTCAAAATGAGGACCAAGTTATCTTTAGGGCTCAAGAGTTGGATTTGATCTATGCTCAATCTGGACTCCTGTATGAGATTATTTTGAATGCTCCAAGATCCAATTTCGACCCCAAGATCAAACCTGGACCACATGTCGATGGTATTGTTGGCTCCACAAGTACCAAACCTACAGACTAGGTTACAAAACAAGTGAGCTAGTTATCGATTAACTAGCCTGCATTGGGACAAGCTACGGCTTCATCTCAACCTACCCAATCGGCGAGTGTACTCTCCGTGAAAACGTCTAACCCAAAAGTCAACCAGCAACCTGGAAGGAATAAAAAGAAAGGAAAAAATAATTGTAGGGGTGTTAATAAAAATGAAAATGGTAATAACAATGACAAGAACATGAATAATGTTGGGGGGGACAAGCAGCCTAAACGTAAGGTGAATTTTCCTTGTAAGTTGTGTAAGGACGATCACCTCACTCACTTCTGCCCTCGTATGGAGGACGCCTCGAAGTTCATAGCACAGGACCCAGCTGTGTTTACTAATCCTTTATCTAATAATCAAAATATGAACTCGAGGACTGTTGATCCTGGTTGTGCATCTGGTGGAAATAAAAACCCGCTAGAGGTCAATCCTCGTCACGGTTGCATCAACATGGTGAGAACTACCAAAGTTGTGATACATGCGAAAGATTATGGTTCGTCACAACCTGACCTTGGGAAAGAACTTGCTCCACCCAATATCCCTTTGCGAATTGAAAAACCTACAAAAAACCTGAAGTTTTGCCTCGCATTCCTAAGGGAATATTGAAGCACTCGGGACACAATCCTAATTCCTAAGCTGCCCAGAACTATTCAGTAGTCGAGGATTTGGGCATAACTCCTTGTGCGATGTTTGCATTAGAAGTGCTTTAGACTTGTCCTCCGCAGAGAAAGGCCTTGTTGTCTACTCTTGGGGTTAGTGACGATATATCTTCTTCCATTATCAAATTTGAAACCATGGGAGTACAACCTCACTTGCCTTACTACATGTCTATTTTGATTCATGTAGAGTGTCTCAACAACACCATCATGCGTATTGTTATTGATGAAGGCGCTGCCACTTCCATGATGTCTTTGTTTTGTTGGAAGGGTTTAGGTTCTCTCATGTTGTCTCAATATTCCAACATGTTGAGGGATTTTGATGGTAGGTCGTTTTGGCCACACAGTATACTTCCTTCTCTAGAGGTCCAATTGCGAGGGAAGACTATCGTGTTCGAGATCGAGGTGGTTGATGCGCCCCTTGACTGCAATCTTTTGCTGGGTAGGAATTGGATGTACAATATGCAAGCCATAGCTTCTTGCCTATTTAATGGGAAGATCATTACCATTGATCAAAATTCATTCCATAATCCGAGTGTTAATGCATCATTGGGAGCTTCCATCCCGATTATTGATCATTCTCAGTCGGCAACTGAGAATGTGTGTGTGGGTATGCATCCTTCTCTTATGGGAACCTTTAGTTGTCCTGCGCTTGTAATTATGATTGGGTATAGTCTTGGTGGGGCCTCATCCTCGTTGAATTCGGTATCTTTTCGCACTACTCATATGGGAGATCCTTGGATTCTTCCTTCGCCGAGCACTTCGAGTGTTCCTGTCGAGACTGACATGCTATTTCCTGCAACAATAGTGGCGTATCAAGAAAATATTGATCATGTTGTAGAGCCTAGTCCTTCCTCTTCACGGACGGAGGAGGAGGACCTGTATGTGCTTCCTGCATGGGAAGTAGAGTCATCTCATTCTAACGACTGCCTTAATGATGTTTTTCCGTCAGATGAAGCTATTATTGAGGCCATGTTTGGAATTGAGCAACCTTGGGAAGAGTTGCACCATAGATCGTATTTCCTTCCTAACTTTGATCGTTTAGAGTGTGATGACTTTAGGGAGATTCCTAGTGAGAAAATCGGTAGCCCCGTGGTCCCAATAAGCTCTCCTGTTCAGATGGCTAAAGGAAACATGGCTAACTTGTCACCAACCATTCCTATCAATATTTCTAGTGATCCTGGTAAGACTAAGAATGTCTACATTGGGGCGAGTTATTCCCCTGATGAGATCGAAGAGTATACCGAGCTGTTTAAGGAACTTTGTGATATTTTCGCTTGGTAATACAAAGAAATGCCAGGTATAGACCCTTGTATTGTCGAACATGAAATCAAAACATATCCGGATACAAAACCGGTTCGACAGCGTTTGCGTGCTGTGAATCCTAGAAAAGCACCTGCCATTAAAGCTGAGATAGAGAAACTACTTAAATATGCTTTTATCTATCTTATTCCCTTGACGAAGTGGGTTTCAAATCCTGTTTCGGTGGATAAGAAGTAGGGAGCGATCCGAATATGCACTGATTTTCGTGACTTAAATCGTGCTTGTCCTAAAGATAACTTCCCTACACCATTTATTGACCATATTTTGGATCAGTGTATAGGGAGTGAGGTATTTTCTTTTATGGATGGATTTTCTAGATATAATCAGATCCAAATTAAGCCCAAGGATCAACACAAGATTGCATTTATTTTTTCTTGGGGTAATTTTGGATATTAGAAGATGCCCTTCTACTTTACAAATATCGGAGCTACATTGCAGCGGGCCATGACCTTAATCTTTCACGATATTAAAATTATTATTGAATTATATTTCGATGATCTCACTGCTCACTCTCATTTGAGAGTGCGTCATCCTTATCATTTGAAATTAGTGTTCAAAAGGTGTCATCATTATCAACTTTGTTTAAACCCTCATAAGTGCATCTTTTGTGTGACATTTGATCATTTACTAGGATTCATCATGTCTAAGGAGGGTATTAGAGTCAATCCCTTGAAGGTTGAGGCAATACCTCAATTGTCTCCCCCGTGTAACATTCGACACCTTCAATGTTTACAAGGTATGGCGAACTTCTTATGAAGGTTCGTGGTCAATTTTTCCAACTTGACTAAAGGCTTCATGCATCTATTGAAGAAGGACACTCCATTTTATTGGGATGAGCGAGCCCATGAGCCTTTCGATGCTCTTAAGCAATCCTTAGCAACGGCCCCTATGCTTAGTCCACCAGAATACAGTCGTGATTTCTTGATTTATGTGGTCGCGTCTCAAGAGACGATTGGTATGGTATTGGTTCAAGAGGATGAGGAGCTCCATGAGCATGTCATATATTATTTGAGCCGAAACCTTATGGATGCAGAATTTCACTATTCCCATGTGGATAAGCTAGCCTTAGCCACCATTCATGCGGTTCAGCGTTTGAGACATTACATTCTCCTTTGTCAAAATTTGGTCATAGCTCACATCAATCCATTTCAATTCATCCTCACTAGAAGGATGATTGGGGGAAAATATAATAAATGGATTGTGATTTTGCAAGAGTTTGATGTCGAATTCGTTTCGGTGAAATCGAAGAAATCGTTAATATTTGTTGAGCTCATATCATATTTCCCAAATTTGGAGGAAGAGGAGGTTTATGAGGATTCTTTTGTTGATGAGCATATATTCCTCATCTCAACTGTGGACCCTTGGTATGGAGATATCATTGTGTATTTGCAGACATTGAAGGTCCCCACTCACCTCTCATGGGATGAGCGATGACGACTACACCATGTAGCAAATAACTACCTTATAATGGATGATACTTTATACCACCGTGGGGTGGATTCCATTTTATGACATTGTTTAACTCATGATGAGGATGAGGTCATGCTTAATTATTTCCATGGAGGGACGTGTGGTGGTCATTTATCTGGGAGTTCTACAGCCCAAAAAATATTAAGAGCGGGCTATTTTTGGCCATCTATCTTTAACGATTGCACTAATGTGCTCAAGAAGTGCCACCCTTGCCAAGTGTTTGCACGTAATATGCACTCGCATCCTGCCCTGTTGCATCCTATTATCACCATCAGTCCCTTCACTAAGTGGGGGCTCTATTTTATGGATTGCAACCCAGATTCGGCTGGGGGGAACCATCATATTATTGTGACTATCGATTACTTCACAAAATGGGCAGAGGCTATGCCTACAGTTAAATCCGACAGTGAGATAGCTACGCACTTCGTGTTCAACCAGATTATTACCCGGTTCGGCATTCTGAAAGAGCTTGTCACTGACCATGGTAGGCACTTTCAGAATAAAATGATGGAAGAGTTGGATTCCAAGTTAGATTATAAGCAAGAGCACTCCTCTTCTTATTACCCTCAAGTGAATGGATAGGTTGAAGTAGTGAACAAGTCACTTAAGTTTATTCTCCAACGAACCACCACACAAAGAAATAATAATTGGCATATTATGTTGTATCCTGCTTTGTGGGCCTATAGAACCGTGCTTAAGACTACCACCGGGTTTTCTCCCTATCAGCTTGTGCATGGGGTGGAGTCTATATTACTGGTTGAATGCAAAATCTCTTCTCTAAAGCTAGTTGTGGAGATTTTACCAAACACTTCCACATTGGAAGAACGTTTGGTCCATTTAGAGCAGCTTGATGAGTAGAGCGTAGATGCCTTAGTGGCTCTAGAGGTTAACAAGCGTCACGTTAAGGTCCAATATGATAATTCTATCCATCCTAGGAGGTTTAGTGAAGGTGACTTGGTCCTTTTATGGGATCAAGATAAGGAACCTTTGGGGGCAGGAAATTTTAACCCCATGTGGCATGGTCCTTACGTGGTTAAGTGTGTCTTAGAGAAAGGTGCCTATGAGCTGGTTGATTATGAAGGGACAGCCTTGGCAGAGCCTAGAAATGGGATCTATCTCAAAAAATACTTTGCATGATCTTCAGCCAGGGCTGATTTTTGTATATTATTGTACAGTTTTGCATTGCATAGTTAGGGTTTCTTATGGTGATCGGGTTTGTTGATTAGCTTTCGTTTGTTATGGAAAATGTCGATGGAGTATTCCATTTACATAGGATTCATTGATGATGCTAGCCATCACACTCAAAAATCAGCTTCAGTTTCTTGGGTGATCTATACTCCTATGGGTCAAGTATTGTCTTCAAGAGGTGTATGTTTACGGCCTTCGTTAAACAATGTTGCTGAATATAGTGTCGTTATTGTGGGATGCCATTTCGCATGGTGTTCATTCTCCTGAGGTACATCTTTATTCATAGTTAGTGGTTTCGCAACTCAATGGCTTGTATCGTATTAGATATCCGACATTATTACGAAGATTCTTACGGGTTAGATTGCTAGAATGACAATTTGAGAGTATAACATACATTCATGTTCCAAGAATTTTTAATCAAGTTGCTGACTCATATGCTAACTATGTGTTAGATTGGCATTTGTTTCACAGACCTTAAGCATATCACAAACACATTTTACACACATGTAATTAAGATAAAATTGATCATCATAAAAAAATTTCATTAAGTTCAAAAAGAGACGTCATAATACATAATTGTCATATACAAAATTAGGGCTTCCAAGCCACCAGAATATAAATACACGATCATTCAAAAATGAGTAAACTCGGGTCTCTAATCCTGAGGAGGAGGAGGGTTCTAATCATGATATCACACTACGACTCTAGCTAGCCAGCGAAACAGTCGAACCCATGCTCGTGGTACACCAACCACCTGGCGCTGCATGGCCTCAGGCAAGTCCTCAACTTGCACCATGGGTACTCTGTGTGTCAGCTGAACAAAGTTTGTGTGGATTCTTTGGAGCGTTGGCTCCGCATCCTCACCCATAATCGGATCCCCTCTTCCCCTTCATCGATGACAAGGGGAAACCATTTGGCCGTTGTGGTCCTACATCTGCATATACATGACAGGTTGTCACTATGTGTCATCACACCAAAAACACATCTTTTGATTTCATATATAAAAAGAAACAAAAAAAATTATAATTCAAAAATTAAAAGTGCGTTTGGGATTCTTTACCTATGTCTCCATAAGCCGCTCCTGGAGGTAGGGGCATGTCTGGATCACTGCGGAAGTCAATCCCTGCATAGGGATAGTCATCTATGGTGATCAGCTGTCTTGACCACCATGGAAATAACTCTGATGGGTATGGTTTAGCCACCCTTCCACCTCCGAGTCTGTGCATGACATTAGCCCAGCACCACTGAGCTGGATCTCCAACTCCATGTGGAGCAATGTCTATCCTAGGGCTTAGCCCTGGCACTCACTCAAAGAAGAATGTGCTCAGTATGCTGCCAAACCCGAACTTCCGCACTTAGCCCATATTGTAGTCACTGAGCTGTTGTTTCATGTTGCTCAATAGCGTAGTACTCCAATCATATACTTTAGGGAGCATACACTCTACCGCATAGAAAATCATTGGTCGTGAGGCCTGATGGAGTGAAGCCAAACCTGCAATCCTACCTAAGTCCAAAAGTATGGCTTTCAGCCCTAGAATCTTAATCGAGTTTTTTGGGATTTGGCTCCCAACCTTTTTCGTATTCGAAAAGCAGTACACAGCTATGTACTCATCTATGGTCAGCCCACCTCCTGGCCCATAGGATTGGAGGTTCACCACCTCCCCTCATCAGGACAAAACTGTAATGAAATATATTTCCTCAACCTCAATGATGAGTGACATCCCATCTATCTGAAATGTTTTAGAATTTGGATCCCAATAGTCTACCAGCAGCTGGAGTAGTCTTGGTTTGGCCCTCAGGCTGCCAAGACACCAAGACTTATATAAGCCACATGCCTGTATGCTTGTTGGGCCATGAGATCAGCTTGAACAACTTCCTCAACATCACCATGTTCTCTCTCTCACCACTCTAGTACCATCCTACACAAAAAACCAAGTTTTTGATCAATATTTTCCCATTAAATCCTTGTTCACGGCACAGTACGTGGGTTTCGGTGCATTTTCCATGTATGGCGAACCCTATATGTGGAAAAAAGCTTGATTTCTACATGGGCCAAATCGCTCAATTTAGGATGGCTCAAAAAATTAAATTGGCCATGGAAATTTTAAAAAATTGCATCAAAATGAAAGAGAGGAGCATGAGAATCTACATGGATCAAACGGGGAGGGATTCCGTCGGACGATGCTCCCGAAATTCACTTCTAAAGTTCTGAGCTCAAATGCACTATGTTGGGTAAAAAATTCAAATGGAATGAAAATTTTTAAATTTTTACTATTTATAGAAAAAAAATTGAAATTTTTACCCACTTTCTATAGTTTTTGACCGTTTCTGATCGTTTTGGACCGTTTGAACTAATTTGATATGGTAGGAGCTCGTTTTGAGTGTGGTTTGATCATGGTGTTGACCTGTTCGTGCCTATTTCAGGTATTATGTCTAAATTGGCATTTAGGTTAGGTTGCACATCCATTTGCACTTTGCATAAGCTTATGTCCATTTCATCTTAACCTTAGGTACGAACCCATTCTATCTTTCACAAAACCTTCTTGTTGCTTTTAGAAGTGACATGTTGTGAATGGTAGATATTTCCCATACATGGGTACCCTAGTTAGATCTTGTTTTTCATTTGGTGACCATGCCAGAATTTCTCCTTTAGGGTGTGGGAGTCCTTTGTATAGTACCACCATGACTTTTAGCAAGAGCTTCATACTCCTCTTGAACTTTATGCTGGCCTTTTCCCCCTGAACTCCCTGTGTATATGTGAAGTTGTAATTGCATTATCATGTGTTTTGCTTGCCTTATTGATCCTTATGTCGGCTTCCTTGACTTTGATTATCAGCCATATAGCCTGAGCTTGTCTCATGTCTAGCCAAGTAGAGCCTTTTTATATATCTTTTGCAGCTTGATACCCCATTTTTTACCGGGAGGGGACATTACCCTAAGTGTCGTTATCCTACACAATTTTTCTTGCATTGATCATAAGTACGTTCTGCTACCCAGAACTAGTTTGTTTGACCCCTAACACTCATCTCCTCCTAGATTTGTAACTATAAAGAACTTTTATTCTTTTTCAAGATTTTCAAAATATCCGAAAAAGTCCAAAAAAATCAAAAAACCAAAAATCTGGACAGGAAAAGATGTTATCTTTGGCAGCAGTCGAGTTGTGTCACCTTCGAATAGAGCACTATATATCACATCCATTGGTTGGGTTAATAGTTTGACTTTAGGAGATGTACTCGTTTCTCTGATTTTATCTCCACCATTTGGTTAAGATTCTACTCCCTATGGAGCCTCTGTTGATGCCTCATGTGTCACAGAGATGTCCCAGTTTTGCATATCTATGCTACCTACATTTAGTCACCATTTGCCTTTATTCTCTTGTTTGAAGGAAGTTGAATCCTGAGTCAGCCATTCCTCAGTTGTCTTGACTTTGCATATCATCCATTCTCGGTACTATTACTGGTTCATGCACATCTTGTTCAAGTCCTTCCACATTAGACAGCGTTGCTGAGTACCTCATGTTTGTTGATGGGGGATGTCTTAATTCCCTCCTTCCAGTGGATTCCATCCCATCGACTTCAGATCATTTATTTTGGGATAGGAGTGTAGAGTCATTTGAGTGCCTTGAGACTTACAGTCATTAGTGGTAGGTTCTCTCGCCATCGACAGTTTTGGGAATACATCAATGTCCCCTGATTGAAGGATTCTTTCAAGTGTTCGAGCTCAACACATCTATTCGCACTTGTTATATTGCACTCTAGTACCTTGATTCCCATTTTCATTATCGGTGGGTGATCTCGCATCTATTAACGGTATGCATCAATGACCGGTAATCAAACGATGGACTACTATGTTCAACCTCGACACCTCTATTCACATAGTAGGACATGTACTCATAGCGGTTTGTGTAGAATACTTTCCAGATTGGTGGAATTCCACATATGGTACCTCCTTGATCATGCCAGTGTTCATGAGATTTCAGCTCTCATGACTTGATTCTAGTGTATGCCATATATCTTCAGCTTCTATGGAGATATTGATCCTTTGTATATCTTCATCATGGATATGCTGATCTATTATATATTGTACGTGGCAATGACCACACATGTCACATTTTGTATATCATGCCTATTCATGGCCATTGTACTCTTATGTATCCGGGACTTCTATATGTATTCTTAGTCATGTGCAGAGATTGATTATTGTACTATACTGTTGGATGGCTAGTTATTCCACCTGGTTCTTCATCATTCCACTTCTGGGATGGATTTATAATATATTTCTCCCATCATGTTACCCCTCTAACCTCACACATTAGGGGGCATCTATTATAGCTGATTTTACCACACATGGTTGATCACACATTTATGGCCTTCCCTGTCCCTCTGCAAACTCTTTGGACCCCATGGACCAATATTGTACCTTTGATGTTTCCAATATCATCTCTAAAAACGCATGTTATTTGTTGTACATGACTTTTAATCCATTTCTCGCGTATAAACATGGATATTGACCTCAAACCCATGTACAACAGGATGTGTGCATAAGTCCAAATATTTTTGGAGTTTTCCTTGATGTGTGTCTGAACCACTTGACTCTTAGCCTTCCATATGCCTTGAGATCACTCAGATTTGACCCTCCATTACCCCTTCAGAGTGCTATATAAGGAACCCCTTGGATACATTGAAGGGGAGGAATTGAAGAGCAAGGAAATTATAGTCCGTTGTTGCCAGAGCTTGCTTGTACTTGAGTCTGCAACCCTTTGTCCCTTTGGAGCACTTTGTGTTCTTCCCAAGCTTGCCTTTTCTTATGAGATTGCTATCAATAGATGGAGGGTTGAAGTGGTGGAGGACTCAGTTTCTCCAGTTCACAGACGTGCCGACAGAGGTTGTCACTTCTGTAATCTCTGATTTGATTAATAGAAATATCTTTTCTTGTCCATTTAATATGCAATTGAATGAATATTGAATCCATGGATATATTTAATTGTTTATACATTGATGAATATATATGCTAGAGTAGATCAAACACCATATTATATAGCATGCTTGTCTTGTTTACTATTGTTGAGAGTGAATTTCTAAAGCAAGCGGGATTGGAAAAAGCTCAACGGGGATCTACTTCAACCGTTCAGAATAAGGTACGACCTATGATCCCTTAATGTTATATTTTTTGTTTCTCTTGCATATAGGAAAGGATTGGTTTCTATGGTTTATCTATCTATTGTGGTACACCCCAAGCCATAGGAATTTTTTCTCTGTAACAAAACCCACTTACACCCACTTACACATTATAGTTTTCTCCCTGGGGGAAGATCCACTAAGTTCTCTTGTCTTGTTCTTCCGGAGCGAGCTGTATTCTTCCTTCATGGTTTTTTGTCATCTTGCATCATCTGATGTATATTCATATTTCTGAGGGTCATATTCAACCATCAAATAGAACTTATTATCAAAGAGTGGATCTTTCACACAAAGGGCACTCTCAAATTGAGATTTAGTCCTCCTAGTGTCACTAGGATTCCCAGGCAGTTCCTCGGCTGCATGAATGGTAATTTATTCCCATTTTGGTCTTGCAGTACTATTAGTATCTTCAATTAAATCATATTTATCATACATATTAGAATCAGCAAACTCATTAGTCCCTTCACTTACAATCAGTGGTTGTGGTGATGAAGAGGACTCTCCAACTTCAACTGCTGCTAAAGGCTCTTCTTCAAACTAAACACTCCTTTCGATGAAGGATTTGTTAGTGCTCAATTTGATCAACTTGTACCCTTTTGAATATTCAGAATACCCAAAAAAAATGCACTCTTGGCTTTATGGTTGCAAATCCTTCCTCTTTTTAGTTGGAATTCTAGCCCAAGCCTTTGAGCCAAAAATCCTGAAATGGGTCACATCTGGCTTGTTCCCACTCCAATATTTTAAAGGAGTAATACCATAAAGCTACTTGTGAGGCACCCTATTCTAGATATAGGATGCACATTTTATTGCTTCAGCCCAAAAATTTGGTGGAAAATCTTTAGACTCCATCATACAAGTTGCCATCTCCTTGAGTGCTCTATTCTTCCTCTCGACAACACGATTTTGCTAAGGTGTGTAAGGAATAGAATGATGCATATTCACAATAATGGATGAAATCAGACTTGACATACTCACCACCATTATCATATCTGAGGATCTTGAGTTTCCTCCCAGACTGGTTCTCAACCAAGGCTCGAAAGACCTTGAAGAGGTAAAAAACTTTAGACTTGTGTTTTAGGAAGTAGCCCAACAATACCTGGAAAAGTAATCTATGAAGGTCAGTGCATATTTGTATTGAATCATGGACATATGATGGAATAGACCAGCAATGTCATTGTGTATTAACTCAAGGGGTGCAGATGTTCTCTCATGACTAGCTCTCTTATACTTGTTCCCTGGGTGTTTTCCTAGGATGCAACCTTGACAGTCTCCCTTAGAAAACTTGATCTTTCGTAACCCTTTTGTAACTTGATCTTTACACTCAAATATGAAACATACGTGTAGTTAATATGGCCAAATATCTCATTCCAAATATTTCTTGCTTCATTAGCATGAGTGAGAAGAGCTGAGGGGTTTAAGAAATGTAGGAAATGGGAAAACTTATATACCTTCGAATTGTGATCCACAACACCTTTTTCTATGAATTTACCATTCGAAATATCTGTTATTTCAACTTCATTGGGGGAGAAGATGAATTTCTTAGGAGACCCAGTGTGGGTCATATGATACACTGACAAGAGGTTAGCAGCAAGACCTAGGACATACAACACATCATTGAAGGAACCATGGTCAAGATCAATCCTACCCTTCCCGAAACTATCAATAACAAAGTCACTTCCCAAAACAATTTTTGGACCTTTTCAATCATTAAGAGAGGATAAAGTCTCTCTTATCGAAACCATGTGTCTAGAAGCTATAGAATCAATGATGAAGGTGGACGATCTTGAAGTGATAGCAACCAAGTCATGTACTCTCTTCTTGTCATCTGAATTTGATCCTCCTTCCCTCCTTCTTGCAGATTCAGCAAGGGAGATATTATTATTCTCTAGGAGTTTGGTCAACATGTCAAATTGATTTTTCATACAAGAGCTCTTAGGATGATAGCCCTTACTGTAGTATGCGCACTTTCTCATTTCTCCTTTGTTCTTCTTCTTCTAGAAGTTCTTCAAGGGCTCTTCTTGAGACTTTGACTTGTCTCTCTTTTGTTGAGGTGGATTTTTGGATTTATTCTTTCCTTTTGAATATACCATCGAATATCCAGCAACTAAAGCTTGGTCTTTGGAAGGTTTGATGGTGCCCATCATTACCAAATTATCCTGCTCCTTGGTGAGGGATTCCATGACCTCAGCAAGCTTAGGCATCTTCCAGGATCATGTTGTCAACTTGGTGGCATGGAAGGTCAAAACAAACACTGAATATTCAAGACTAAGCTTTGAGATTATGGTTAAGAATAGTTTCTCATCCTTCTTTTCGATTCCACATTGTTTTGACTGCAGAACTAGGGCCTTAAACTTGGAAAAGTAGAGTTGCAATGATTTGAAGCTGCTAGGACTCAATGAGATCAACGCATTCTCAAGTTGATGTCCTCTCATCTCATCTGTATTTCCAAAAATATCTTCAAGCTTCTCCCAAACCTCATTTGATGATGTCAGTCCACCAAGATGGAAGAAGAGGTCTCTTGAAAAGCTCAAGCACAAAAGACCATAGGAATCATCCCTCCTGTTGTGCCATTTAATTTTCTCTACAGCTGCATTGGGCTCTACCTCAATTTCCATGGTAACCCTATAGAAATATTTTTCTCTCAACAATATCTCCATATCATCTTTCCATTCGAAGAAATTGAATGGAGTTAAGATGATCCTTTGAATTTGGTCCATATCTTAGCAACTGTTCCATTCAACTAGCAGAATGAACTCCTAGCCAGTGATGTCAAACTTGCAATAGCAATATGGAAGGATATAAATCGATATACAAAGGCTCTGATACCATGTGGAAATTGAACCCAAGCAGTAGAACAATTACACTCACAAAATTGCTAATCAAACATGCAAAATTTCACAAAAATGAGACTGAAATTGGAGCATAACACAATCCTATATTGAAAAAGTGTACATCATCCAAACTATGAATAAATTAATAGGTTGTCCAGATATATAATTACATCAGACATTCGAAAGCATAAGGATGCTATTCGAATTGGACAAAAAGCAGGCTTACTAAACTACTCAAAAATCCCCCATGGATGCATAAAACACTTTCCTAATCTGTAAAGATGCTAAAAAATCGGTTGAATGAGCTGTAAAAGCTGATAAGTGAAGGAAATAGATCAGATCCATGATTTTGTATAGAGAAAAATAAGGAGGATGGTTAATTCAAAAAACAAGACAGATACTCCTAGACTAGCTTTTCCTTTTTGCCTTAAAACTGCTAAAAGCAAGGAAGCTTTCAGAAAAATAAGAACTACGCTTTTGATATTCTGGAATTACATAAGAGTTTCCAAAAATGATTCCAAGATGTTTCTAAAGCACTCCTTAAGCCATTTTTAGCATTTGTTGACTTCTAGGTGCAAGTGGATGCCAACTAGCATAGTAAGGAATCTCAGAATTTAGGAATAAGACAAAAATGATTAACTAATGTCAAATATGGGTAGATATGCATTTGATTATTCTAACACTTGTATGAGTGGTTGGAGTGATTAACCTATCGAAAGATAAATTTCCAAGGAGGTGAACCAATTGGCTGGACTTCATAACTGATCCAGCAACTGCAAGAGGTAGACAACAAAGCATCAAGGGTTGTTGAAGTTTGGCTTGACAGTATCTTGGAGAGCTGCATCAATGAGTTCATGGTCGACACAATTAACTATTACAATGATGTAGAAAGGGATTTCTTAAATGGACCAATAGGTAGGTTTATTTATCTTTGCAATTGTCTATTAAGATGCTCATCTGCGAAAAAGGAATATTGAATATAAACTCCACCAAGTCTTATTAATTCTTGCACATGATCTAGGAACTAGGAATCAAAATCATCAAAGAATAATTGACAAAATACTCATGAATTGGAAATAACTGGAATACCAAATAGG
>LPNX010987391.1:170617-190102 GCA_001517045.1 Pseudotsuga menziesii
CCGCCATAAGCTCTGATACCATATTAATTCTTGCACATGATCTAGGAACTAGGAATCAAAATCATCAAAGAATAATTGACACAATACTCATGAATTGGAAATAACTGGAACACCAAATAGGTTTCCTCTCTGTATATTATATAAACAATAAAGGATAACAATTTCCATGCATAGCAATAGCTTAACTCCATGAAGAATTAAAATACCTAAGGGACAATTCGAATTCAGTGAGTGAGTCTAGCTTAACTGACTCTTTGCCATGCAATCTCACTCAGTTAACCACTTGACCAAAACCCTAATTCACTCACCAAACCCTAACTGAAGTTGGAGTGAAATAAATGACTAAATCTCAACTGAAAGAGATCAAACACATGTCATAGCAATCCAATCATCAAGTGCTAGTACTGCATGACTCTAATAAACCCTGATGAGGTTAACTAAAGCTGAACTGACCATCAAAAGTTGGTGAAGGCACCTTGTTAACTCCAGTTCATTAAATAATAATAAAATAATCATTAAATAATATATTTAATGAATGGAGGCACCTTAACTGACTGTAACTGATTGGTTTAACTAATTGTAACCACCAGTTAATAGTTAGGTGCATTAATGTCACAAAGATCACCCCTGGAGTGCTCCAGTTAGCCTCCTTGACTGTAGGAGAAGGATAAGTTAGCCTCCTTGATTGTAGGTAGGCATGGGAGTGACTGGGATGATGGTAATTAATGCTCCACTGATGTCAATTAAACTTAGGATAGTGGTTTAACTAGGCCAATTTGACCGAAGGAGTGAGTATGAAGGTAAATGTCTCCAACAAGTCTAACCCTGGTGTGCAGAGGCTGCAGGTATCGCAAAGATGAGGGTTGGATGGAATGATATGAGGTAGATGGATGGAATTTACGATGGGACTGTGAGGGAATCCAAGGAAGGAAGTGGTCTTAGGAGAGGAGGAGCAAGGTTTTGACAGGAGAAGAGGTAGAAGATAGGAGATATTTTTGTTGCAACTGAAATGCGAGACCGCGAGAGAAGACCACATAGGATGAAGAAACCCTATAGCGATGAAGGAGATGACCAAGCTACGCCTGAGCCCGAGGAAAGAAAAACCCAGAGAAACAATGTACCCGCACCTCCATGCACTGTTCCGCACTCAAGAAGAAATACTTGCTCAACAGCAACTTGTCTGACGTGACAACAACAATCTAATAGTAGCAGATCAACGACTGTAGGAAGAAGGCCCAGGATGGTGGGAGATGATGTGAAGTTACCTATATTTCATGGGAACGAGACTTAATATCTTGAACAATACTAGTTTCTATGTGAAGCAGTGTGGACTGTCAAGAAAGTTCAAGATAATGATGTCAAGAAGGTCCAGTTGGCGACGAATTTCCGAGGTCACGCACTGGATTGGTATAAGAAGCTTGTACAAGTTCCTACGGGGACTCTAGTGAAGTATCTGGAAGAAATATGAAAGGGATTGGTTGAGGAATTTAGAAAACCAAAAAATGAGGTGAAATACACCACAGAGTTGAAGGATATTAAGAAATATCCAAATGAAAATTTTTGGGATTTTGATCAGCGATTCAAGACGCTAATGGCGAGAGTCAGCTTTGATATGAGTGATGTTCAACATAAGGAGTGGTTCATCGTGGAATTAGTATCACATATTAGGATGCCTTTGATGCAGCAAAATATTGCAACACATAGCGAGGCTTTGGAGATCATGATGAGGTTGGAGGCTTCACATGTTGGTGAGATGGGAGTTGGTATGAATCAGATTCAGTATCAACTAGCAAACTTGATGATCCAGTTGCAGGACATTAAGAAGGGGAAAGAGCAGCGTGAAGAAATATGGTGTACTCGATGCCGCGTGAAAGTACATCATAAAGATCAGTGCAAAAAAATTTGAAACTACATACTATCGGGAGCACCAAACCCATTAAGTTATGGCGGCATGCCATAGTGTTGTATCTGCCACGTTTATGGGCATCGACATGAATATTGTGGGCATATACAGAAGATGGTCACGAAGCCGACGAATTTGTATTGCACATTTTATCAGTCTGTTGGGAATGAAGATAAGGATTGTTGAGTATATAATTTACTCCAGGATAGAACAATGGACATGTATTATGTGAAGGGAGAATACCATCGAACGATGCAGCAACTGTACTAGCAACCACAGGTGGTACAACCACCACCTCAGCTACAGTTCGTACCGTAATCACAATTGCAGATGCAGTTTGTACCACAACCATAGTTTGTGCCACAATCATAGTACAACCAGATGTAGTTGGCTCTATAGCATCCACAGTATACTAAACCATAGTATGCATAATTATAGTTGAATCCCCCGGATCAGCAATAATTCAATCAGTCGCAATATCAACAGTAAGGAGGATTCCGAGGAGGACGAGGTGGAGGAGGAGGATGAGGTTGCAGACCTATACAATGTTATAATTATTGAGTACTGGGACATTATCAGTGATATTTCCTGAACTTGCAAGCACAATGTACTTACTATATAGATTTTTACCACACTGTTGAGAACTGTCCGCAGTTGATCGCAAAGTGGCAGGAAGGAAACATACCGCAGTTTCAGAACCAGAACCAAAACTAGTTGCAGAACTAGAACCAAAACTAGATTCAAAATCATAACCAGAATGCAAATCAAAATGCGAACAAACCAGTGAATCCTCCACTGAACTAGAATCAAGGACCAACGGTTGTGAAGACCTCAGCAGAACTAAGAATACAGGACATTGATGTTGTTTCCATTACTCGTCGATGTGTGCAGATAAGGGATGATAGTCTATTTCCACAAATTCGGTTGGATGGAAATAAGAAGGTGCAATTTGATTTTGACGCTGATAGGGACACATTATTTGAAACACGTAATGCGATAAGAAGAGATCTGGGTAAGTTGCATGTTTATGAAATGCCAACTACTTTTGATTCAACTTTGGTAGAAGGACCATCGTGACAACATGGTACCTTGTAGAACTTCTTTGAAATTTGTTTGTCACTGATAAAATATCTCAATTCCCTCATTGAGATTGTGAATATATTGCATCATCTAGAGAAGGGGCGGAAGGAGTCTGCGGTGAACTCTTTGCACAAGATAAATATGGGGAAAGAGATGAGAATGAATAATTAGATTGGGGATTATGGGGTAGATTAATTCATCTTGGATCTAAGCTCAGATGTCAACATTCTAACAAAGCATACATGGGAAAATATGGGGATCCCACGGTTGGTTTGGTCCCCGATGCAGCTACGACTCGCTAATTAGGCTAGAGTAACACCGATTGGGAGATTTCCACGTCTCGTAGTGGAAGTTGAAGGGATGAAGACTTATGCCAATTTTGATGTTATTAAATTTGTTGATGGTAGAGGCTCATATCTTGCAATGCTAGGGATTGGATGTGCCAATGATAGTTTGGCAGTGATTAATTTCAAGAAGCGCATGATGACCTTTGAAAATCATGATATCAGAGTCATAGCTCCGATGGACCCAACTGAAGCATGAAGATATGTTGAACCGGTTAAGGAAGAAGTTGTAGGAGGATGGCATCATGCATATAACATATCAGAGGACTACATCCATCCGACTGTCGACAATGAGCTCAGTTGGCATAGCTCTAGATTTACGTCTTCGAGCTCTGATGATGCTTTCGAAAAATGTCAAAATCAGATGCATGATTTATCGATTCGAAAGTGTGGCCTAATTACTCATTCATTGTGATGAGTCACAAAAGAAACCATTGACTTCCCAGTATATGAATGACTTCTAAAGTTATCTGAGTTTCTAGTTAAATTTGAGGATAAGGTGTCAGAACCACAACGATTGTTGGCATTGGATAAAGCATTGAAGGCTACCCCATCATGTTGGTGGGAGGCTCATAAGAAGTCAATCACTGGGTGGTCACAGTGTCATGAGCTAATGAAAATTTGATTTGGCAATGCAAAAAGATATCAAGTTGATAGGTATAATGGGATGAATGATCATGGGGGTTATCTAATCGCATGTCAGACCATGTGGTTCTCATGACCAAAGGAGGAGTGGGTACATGTATTTGTACACATGTTTGATGATATTCCACATCAATTCATCATACGTTATCCCATGATCACAACCCCTATGGAGAAGTTGCTAAAAAAGGATGTGGTATTTGTATGGAGTCAGGAATGTAAAGGAAGTTTTGATACTTTGAAGGCCAAGATGACTTCCGCACCGATATTGTCTTTCCCTGATTGGAAGAAGGAGTTCCATGTTCATCTTGATGCATCGTCAACCATGCTAGGAGTGGTGTTGTCATAGCCAGGTGAAGGTGATATTGATCACCTGATCGCTTTCGCTAGTCAGAAGCTGTCATCTGCAGAGAAGAATTATACTATGAAAAAGAGGGAAGGTTTGACAATGGTATATGTGCTACAGAAGTTTTGACGTTACCTACTGGGAAGTCATTTCAAAATGTTCATGGATCACTCTACTTTGAAATACCTAGTGAATAAACCTATGTTGGGGGGGAATATCTCTCGCTGGATACTTCTCTTCCAAGAGTTTGATTTTGAGATAATTGTGAAGTCGGATCGCTTGAATCCAAGCCCTGATCACTTATCGCAAATTGAGATAGGTGAATAACTAAAAAACATTGAAGATGGGTTTCCAGATGTGCGACTATTTAGAGTTGAGATGGTTGATGACTACTTTGAACCAATAGTTCAGTTTTTGGCAACAGGAATAACACCAGAAGGGCTTGCTACAAGTCAGAAGAAGCAGTTAGTTGTTCAAGCCATGGATTTCCAGTTGATTGTTGGAGAACTATATAAGTTGGGACCAGATGAGATCCTATAGAAATGTGTCCTCCCCCATGAATAAGGGCAGGTATTGGTAGAAGCACATGTGAGCATTGTAGGTGGAAACTACAGAAGGCGCGCTAATTCTAGGAAGGTGCTCCATGCAGGGCTTTGGTGGCCAACTCTCAATGGTGATGCAGTGGACTATGCATGAACTTGTGACGTTTGTCAAAGGACTAGAAAACCGTCAAGGAGGGATGAGATGTCATTAGTACCTCAGGTGACACTACATCCATTTTACAAATGGGAAATGGACTTTGTGGGACCAATCAACCCACCTGGAAAGACGACCGGTGCGCGATATATCATCACAACAATGGATTATCTGACAAGATGAGCGGAGGCTACACTAGTGGTAGATTGCACCACTGCGACAGCAACAAGGATCCTGTTTGACAACATTGTTACTCTGTTTGGGTTCCCAAATATATTGATGAGAAATCATGGGAGTCACTTCATTAATTGCACTATCAAAACATTGATAGAGGAGCTTCAGATACAGCATAGGAAGAGTACCCCGTATCATCCATAAGAAAATGGGACTTCATTTAACAAGGTGTTGGAGCACGTGCTCACAAAGGTATGTAATGCAAACCGCAATGACTGGGATTTGAATATTCTAGCAGTCTTATGGGCGTATCGTACAACTTGCAAAATATTGACAGGACATACACCATTCAAGTTGGTGTATGGGAAATAGGCAGTCATGGAATACATTGTTCTGAATTTGTGCATTACAGCAACGACATGCATGGATGTTGAAGGCACACTAGAAGAACGCCTAGCTCAGTTGGTGCAGCTAGAGGAATATCACTTTGTTTCAGGTTTCCACTAGCACATAGAGAAGGATCGACATAAAGATTGCCATGATTGACATATCAAGAACATACATTTTTAGCAAGGGGAACTAGTCACTGATGTATGACAGAAAGTTCTCCAAACATCCAGGTAAGTTATCGATGCATTGGCTAGGCCCATATGTTATCAATTCCATTACTGCAGGAGGTGCACTACAACTGCAATAGTTAGATGGTGTGATGTTGCTTAAGCTACTGAATGGTAGTAGGCTAAATACATATAGGACAGGCCCGAAGTCACGCAATGCTTGAGGTAGTGCGCGATATGAAAAAAAAAACCTTGTTTTTGCATAATATGGTAGTTAGGAGGATGGCGCACCAAGAGGAAGTGGTTGCACAAGTAGAGGAGTCAGTATCAGAGTTAGGGAATCATGTTGTGATGGTCATAGGGCCACGATAGAGTCAAATCAACAATAAATACATTAGTTAAATTAGTTAAATGTTGGTGCTCTTGGAAAAGATGTGCATTAATGGCAGATCTAATCGTTGGATAGGGAAGATTGGTGGTGGATTCAGGTGGTTAATGAAGAATTTGGTTGTAATGATTAAAGAGATCATAATGATTTGGTCATAATGATTGAGCGATCGACTTGATGCTATAAAAATAGGTAGGATGCTGTCAGAATTCCCCATTGTGAAAGATCGAGTTATCGAATGAGTTGTGGAGTTGTTGAAGTGAGTTGTGTTGCATTGAGCATTTGAGTTGCAAAGCAGAGAGAGGTTGAGGGGATGCACTGAGAACTTGTGGGAACTTGTGTGGAATGTCGAGTGAGCCAATAACAATAGAGAGTTCAAGTGGAAGAGACTCACCAATTCTTGGGGTTCCAATCGAATAAGAGCTATATAGCATGCCAGTGGGTTCATCATCAGTTCCGAAGAAGAAGAGAGAGGGTGCAATGGCCCAAATCCCCCATACAGAAGAAACAGACAACTAAACATCTATGCAGACATAGGTGGAGGCAGCTGCACAGATGGGACCATCAACATCCAGGGATGAGGACTCAATGACCCATATGGGGGTGTGCAATGCAGATATCGTTGGCTATTTGTCTCCATGTCGACTCGATGCAAAGCCGAGGAAAATCACAAAGAATCAGAGGTACCCGGTCAGGATTCCAGCGATACCGCAGGGCATGCAATGCACCATGGATATTGTGCCCTTTATTATGAGAATGAGGTA
Organism: Pseudotsuga menziesii; assembly: GCA_001517045.1. Taxonomy (NCBI): domain Eukaryota; kingdom Viridiplantae; phylum Streptophyta; class Pinopsida; order Pinales; family Pinaceae; genus Pseudotsuga; species Pseudotsuga menziesii. Next base: position 177,512 of record LPNX010987391.1, read on the forward strand.
TGAGGAGCATGGTATGCTTGCATTGATGGATATCACTACAAATCCATATGTACCCATGACACAGGCAGGAGGCGACCTAGTAGCACTCATTCCACATGACTAGGAATGGGGCTTAGAGATATCAGGGCTGTTAGGCCCCATCAACATGCCACATTTTGGGCGATTGACGAAATCCAATGCATGCACAAAGCAGCTCTTAGCATGCTTCCATGGTGTATTTTTGTGGTTGGACCAACCAGTAGCAGTCATCATCGCACTCATTTCATATATCACAGGGATTCACAAGGAGGGGCCCGACCCATGGCAGTATTTTTGGGGGAAGGACAACAATAAGAAGATGGAAAAAAAGATGAAGAGGAGGTATAACTTGCATTGCAATGGACGTTCATATGTCGTTGACAGCATAAATGAATAGGATCTCTACATTGTAGCACAGATTCTGGCCAACAAGATAGTCAGAAAGAACCGACCCAACCAATGCACTTTGAGGGTCATCACAAGTGTTGAGCAGTGCACACAGGGTGTGTAGATGAACTAGTCTTTATTCTTAATGAACCAGTTGACGGACGATGCACTAGCAGTCTAGGATAGGAATCAACCATTCACTTACAGTCGGCTTCTTATTTTGATTGCTCTCATTTCTTGGATGGAGCCTGAAGATTATCAAGGGATGGACGTCGAAGCTACCAAGGTTTGCAAGGGAGCGCGCTACTAGAACCTCTGGTGTGTTAAGGAAGTAGAGCATCTCAAGGACTGCTCAATTATTTTTTGGATATATTGGGAGGAATTACAGGCAGCAGCCATAAAGGTTTCATGACTATCAGAATAGGTAGTGCTGAAATTCCAATACTCTCTTCAATTTGCGATAGGGCCGCATGACATTCATGTGTAGGCGTGGGGAGACCTGGATAAGCAGTGGATTCCTACAACGTACAAGATTTTGACGCCGAGCTAGAGTCCATTGTTGATGAATGACCCATGGACTGGTGAGAACATGTCAGCGTCGAGGAAGTATCGACGGGTCCACCAGCTGATGCTCTGGTGGATCCTCTACCAGACCCACAGAGTGACCAAGAATCGAATGAAGCATCGACATGGACCCCCACTTATTCTAAAGCAGAGTGAATATTTGAGAAATCCCACACTAAGAAGAGATAATACCGGGGTGCAATTAGCAGCACAACACCAGTGACTAAAGAAAAATTTAGTTGTATCATTGCGGCGATTACAACAGTGACTGATGCGATGGGAGAACAGCTGAAGAAGTAAGCAACCAACGTATTTGGTGAGGTAAACACTCACCTTGATTCACTAATTTATGCATCTTTGAACAAGGTACCAGAGGAAACCACTTTGCAGAAGGTTGGGACGATCAACACTGGGAAGCAGATCATGACTGTTCAAATTCCACCGCATGCGATCGAGACCAATAGTGAGGACATCAACACCTCACTTCAATAGTTTTAGGACATCTCACTAGACATCAATGAACTGCCAACCTAGACATTGGTGTAGTTATAGAGGGTTGTCAATCAGGAGTTGGCAGATAGGGAGCAGATAATTGGTGACCACCTTTTGAGGTCATAGGAGAAATAGGCTGAAGCAAGAAAGGAGATGAAGGAGCTCAAGAAGGAGAAAGATCGAATGATGATGGAAAAAGTGCAACTCTGGGACAACAGGGTGCACTTAGAGGAGCTAGTTTCTGTTTCTTGTCAACAAGTGCTGAAAATCACTGAGGATATGGACATGGAGGCAAAAACAAAGCGACTTGGGGTTGTAATTGCACAATTGAAGCAGGAAAATGAAGATCTACATGACCTAGTAAATCCAAGCACTCCACCAGAGTAGGCTGCAAAAATGAAAAGCACCATTAAGGACTTGGTGACGCAGCTGGAGGAAACGGAGCAAGAAGCAAAGCGAGTCACCGATGCGATTACACAATTTTTGGGAAGTGTAGTCCAGGATGTGCAGTTGTAGCAACTTACAACACAGTTGCAGGAAGCTGAGGGATATTTCTCCACACTGAGGACATTGTTCAAATTGATACCCCAGTTGTGTAGATCACCAAGGAAGAAGAGTTGAAGGACTTACAACGATGAGTTGCAAAGGAAAGGGAGCATTAACAAAGGTGCACATAACAGTTGGACGAATTCCAAGAAATTGGTGCGCATCTCTCAGTAAAGGAAGTTTCAGTGCTGTAGGAATTTCAGGATGGCCGAACGGATGTCACTACAAAGATCATTGAGCACCCATTGGAGCTAGAAGTGACAGAAAGACGGGAGATTAGTGAGAAGATCAAGGAACAGGTCAAGGAGATCACCCAATAGTATGAATATTTCAAGGTGAAGATCAGTGGTTTCACCATTTCCAGCTAACGTGGCTCGAGGGAGAGCCACAAGATTGTGTTGGGGGCCTGTTGGTAGGCAGTTTTGATGATAGTTAGCTTTGCAACATCACGTATGTTGCGCAAAGTCAAATATGTTGCAAAAGGTATAAGATGGCACACAAGGAAGATTAAATATATTTTATGTATTTTGTTCATATTTTTTATATTTGGACTGCATTATGTGGATTGTGGTCATCCTTTTGTAGATTTTGGTACAAGTAGTTAGAAATTTACTTAAGTGGACCACCAATGTAAAGGTGCAAGCCTATAAATAGATTTCTGATTGCAAGTGTTAAGTTTTCTTGATCTCGGGCTTAATATTTGGATCTGTTGATAATATGGAGATCAAACCTATGTAAGAGATGAATTGAAGAACTATTTTTGAGAACCTATGTTTTGTTGTGATTATTAATATGACATGACAAATATTGGACATAAACATTGTGTATTTTTGCATCTTTTATGTTTGCCTGTTTTCTGCGATCTGAACGTGAATACGATGTGTATCTGCGAATTATGTGATGTTTTTCTGTCATGAATGATTATATCTTGATAGATCTGTCTATGCTTCAATATCCCTGCTATGATCTAAGTACATTAATATGATCCACTGCACATTTTCCTGTTAATGTTTGATAAATAATGTTGCGATGAGTTAACAGTAGATCTGCAATCCTCCTTCTTACTACAGAAACTTGGTTCCGACTATTATCCCTCGAACATATCGGGTGAGACTTCATCTTCTCTGTAGGTGTTGCTAGACGAGGTAAGACATGTATGGGCCAGTGCTTAGGGAGATCACTATGTTTTGGGTGTCGACAAAGAGTGAACCCCTGTCGATGGGTTTGTGTCAACAATGAATAATCATGCAGCTCTATATTCATATATTTATGAACAATCATGCTACCCAACATTCATATCTCATGAATCAATCATGCATGCTTTATATTCATATCTTTAAGAATTTTATAATTTTTCCAACAAATGAAAAAAATCAACATATATGCTCACAATTCATTATCCCAGGAATACAGATCTCTATATAATTGTAATGAAAACATTTAAAATCATATATATCTAAATAGAATATAATAAATAAAATAAAATAAGTACTTATATTTTATTGTTTTGTATGCTCCCTATTAAACACTTCTTCCTTGCGGAAATTGTTGGAATCCCTTGGTCTTGATCTCCTTGCAGATTTGAGTGCATGCAAGAGGTAGCGAGTCTTTGCATTGAAAAACTAGATCAATGCAACTTGGAGTGAATGCTCTTCTTCAGGAAAAACTTCTTCCAACAATCATCAACTCTATGAGGCTCTCATTATATAGAAGATCCATTGAATAAGGATAACATCCAAACCACAAATGATTGGGTTGTTCAACCAATTCGTCCAGTTTTGGAAAGACAGCATAACACAAATTATAAAAATTTCATCTTCAAACACATGATCGTATCTCTCAAACAGTTGTAAATTTTTGAAATTCACTCACGTGTGGTACTAAATCAACCCATTTGGGATGTGGGTTTTCAACGGTTTTGTTTGACCTCATGGATTGATTAGAAATGCTCCACGAAATTTGTCTCCTGAAATTGATGGGAATAGTGGATATTGACTTGCTCTTTATTCTCTCTACATTGGATAAAGCCTCCTCACTCACTAAGGTCACATAGGCATCTAGATCATGCTCCTTAAGAACGCTTAACACCCTTTCCTTTCATGTGTTAAATTTGGAAGTACCTTCAAGTCATTCTTCAATTGGTCGGAGATCGATGCCATGGATCCAAGATTTTTCTCAACTCCTCAAGATCATGTAGGATTTAGTTTGCGTGAGACAAAATAAGCTCCTTCACACCCTATGCTCTAATACCATGTTGATGTTTTAAGCAATAATGGATATTTTTGAACTTTAAAACTTTTATCAATAATATGTTAAGGAACTGTAACAATTATCAATTCAATAATAAAAAAATTCATGAATAACATAAGATGTACCTTAGGGAAAATCCTCATAATAGAGAGGATTAAAATCCTCACTAAGATGTTCAGTCACATGATCTTCCAATAAATGGAAAGGTGGCAGCATTTTTTGTCACATGGAGCAATATTTCTAATAATTACAAATAAACATGTTAGTTCAATGGTAGTTATTGTGCATTAATGGCAGAAGTGACTAAAAATCACACTGCTGAAACCTCCTGCATCCTCACATTAACTACTAGCCAACTATCACTTGAGACCAAAATTCAATGTGTGACATAAATTCTTTTTCTTGCAAACAGAAGATAGTCTCTGACACTTTTCTTTGTCTGTGACAGACAAATAGTTTGTGACCGAACACTCGTAAATTTGGAACAAAACACTCATAAATTTGTGACATTTTATCTTTATCTTTTCCTTATCTCTTTTTTTTTTCAAATTCTCAGTCGACCAAACTATGATTATCCTACTAAGGCTTTAGCCAACTTCCATTCACCATCCCCTTCAAAAGTGTACCATCTAAATTCTATAAGCATGTTGCTCCCCCTTAAGTGATTTGCATGACCACATATGGTCCCAGCCAATAAGTTTCTAAGATTTTCAGGATGCTTCAAAAACTTACTGTCATATAGGAGAACAAGATATCCAATGTGAATCTATGTGTTCTTGATATGTCGGTTGTGTTAATATTTCTATCGCACCTTCTTGACATTTTTATGATATCCTGTGACGAATCATTCTTCATATAATTGTACAATATGCAACAATCTTTCTTCAACAAAACTAACTTTGGTCATTTCAGTAATCATAGCTATCATTAGACTGGGTATAATATATTCCATCGGCATGACAACCTCTTATCCATAAACCAAATGAAATGGAGTTTGGCCTATCAACATTTTATAGGTAATGTGATATGACCATAACACTGCAGGTATTTTCTGATCCCAATCATCTCTTTGAACATTACAGTTATTCATCAATGCATTCTCTAGGATCTTATTGAATGCCTCGAGAACACCATTCGCTTGTGGATGATACGTTGTCATCATTCAGTATTGAATATGGAATTCTTCAGTTAATTTGCTGATTAACTATTTCACAAAGTGTGTACCTTGATCACTTATCAAAATATTTGGGCATCCAAATCAGGTCACTACATTGTCAAACAAAAATTTGGCAGTTGTTACAATAGTACAATAATTTATTGGCGCTGCTTCATCCCATCTAGTCAAGTAATATTTCATAGTGATAATGTATCAAATACTTTCTCTTTCCCATGGTGGGTTAATAGGTACGACAAAATAAACAACCCATTTATCAAATTCCTATAAATTTATCTGTGGTACTAACGTCATTTCATTTCATTGCAAAAACTTTCCAGTTCTTTGGAAGATATCACATCTGTGACAATAATATCGATCATCTACATGCAAAGTAGGCCACCACAATCCTGCTTGTAATATCTTCCACACTGTATCTTTCCTAGTATAATGGCATCATGCAACATCAGCATGCACTTCATTCGATAGAATTGGTCACCTAAGTTCCAATACACAATGACAAATAATATCATCCAGCCCCATTTTGTATAATTGTCTAGCGATCAATTACAAATCTACAGCTCGTACAACTAATTATTTCTTCTACGTTGTCGTGAATCCGAGTGGTGCATATCCTGTACTCAAGAATTTAATAATATCTCTATAATGAGAACTAAAACAAATTTGAATTTTAGGGGGGGTTGTATTCAGTCTCCAAAAGTCACTTTTGGGGGTGGTTTTTGGCTTTGGAGACCGTCTTTACAAAACTTCCCTAATAACATTGACGCTAAAATTTTGGACTTTTAGGGGAATTTTTGGAAGAGATCAAAACCATCCCTAAAATTGACATTTGGGGGTAGTTCTAAACCCCCCCAAAAAGTGACTTTTAAGTCCGGTTCTAAATCCCACTCTTAGACACCTATGGGGGTGGTTCCAAACCTCCCCTCCCCAAAAGTCCTTATTACAAACCTTTGAGGGCGATTAAAAACCCCCCTCATAGGTACCTATGGGGGCAGTTTCAAACCCCCCAATATTTTCCCATAAGGGAAATTATAACCCCCCCCCCTAAAACTCCATCTTATGAACCTTTGGGGGTGGTCTTAACAACCACCTCCCAATAGTACCGACGCTAAAAGTGATTTTTGGGGGCGGTTCGAAACCCCCCCTAAAATTATTTATTACAAAACTTTGGGGGATGTTAAAAAACCCCATCGTAGGTACCTACAGAGGCATTTTGAAACCCCCCTAATACTCTTTACAAACCTTTGGGTGCGGTTATGAACACGCCTCATATAAACTTACAGGGGGGGTTTTGAACCCCCCTCATAGAAACATACAAATACAGTTTGAAACCCCCCTATAGCCATAATAAATTATAACAAAATATGTTTAATTTAAAATACCAATATTGCAATATCACTAGAGCACAGCATAATCAAACCACCAACCTCCTACTTGTAAGGAAGGTGCTCTTCCATTGAGCTAGAACCCTTTAAGAATTGGGGACATTTGACAATGATTTCATATTCCATGATAGGGGTACAGTAATTAAAAGAGGATGGATTATATATGTATTATGGAAACAATAAATAAAAAAGAGCAGGTTTTTTTACCATCAAAAAAATTTGCAAAAGGTCTCATTTAAGCTAAAACACAGGCCAACTATGAAAGCATCCTGCCTCTAATCATTCAACGGTATTATGACCAGTATGGAGGTCAGATGGAGGGTATATTTTACTTCTCTTAGAAACATAATTACCAATAGTTATCATATCCCTTACTAGGAGTTTGATTAATGATATTACATGATAAATATTCGTGATAACAATACGTCCAAATCAACAAATAACAACAAAGATGATAAGAATTTACAAGGTTACTAAAAAATTAGCACATATGTCTACCTCTGAAAATAAAGAACTGATGAAAACAAGGGAGTTGTAACTCTTTTCAATGCATCTATTCGACGTAGATTCCAAACACTATAGATCAAGTTTCCTTGTTTTAAGGGCCCAAATAAATATCCCAGTTCTCCTTGTGAGAATCTCAATTTTTTTTTATGAGTATCACTGGTAATGTACAACTATAGTGACCAAATAACCCAAAGAAAGAATGTAAGTTAGTCCTAGAAAAAAAATTCTTCCATGTTGTCTCTTCAACACTGCACGCATATGTAGCCTAGAATGTAGGCTAATCCATAGTCTAGTCACATATTTAAAGAGAAAGCAACTACCTGGTATTCTTCTAGTAGAACTGAGTTGTGATCCTAGCCTCCTACTATATAAGAAACTATCACCTACTGATAACAAGATTTATTTTAGAAGAACAAGTTTAGGGGACTGCAAATATGTAATTTTCCAGCTAAGATGGGAGTTGCCAATAAGATTCTAGAAAATACATATATTTGTAACTCCTAAACATGTTCAATATATAGCATTGCTCAGTTTATGCAAAGAACAGTATATACCACCTAAATGGAAAGTAACTATGTATGTTGATTAACAAGATAACTAATATCATTTATTTTCAAATACTAAATTGACAATAAAAATAGAACTGTCTACATCTTCAATCAGTTACCATGGAGGTACATGACACTTTGGCTTGCTTGAGAAGAATAATAAAACAATTTATTAGCTATTAAACTATAAAAATGAAATCATTTAGATACAATATAAATTATTAAAAAAATCAAAGGGAATATGTCGCTATTTTTGTTGTCATCTAAGTCTTTATTGGAATTATTTTGTGTCTTCCATGGTGGACACAAAAGTATGCTCTCTTAATGCAATGGCACTTAAGGGAGAGTAGATATAATCTAAAAAATGTAGGTTATAGTATCTTTTTAACTATCACACCGAAATAATTTCACTTTTGGACATGACACATTTGATAGAAGATTCACGAAGGAACCCATTCAAAATAATGATAGATGTTTCTCCCAATACATGTTATTATGTATATCAATATATTCTTCTATCCCAATTTCTATACAAGCCTTATTAAAAGATACTTAATGGAATTGGCCCATCTCTAATCCACATAAAACAAAAAACTATTTCTAATTTTCCAAAAGCATTGATGTATTTTGTAGTTATAATAAATGTATAAAAAGTGTCCTAGTATGTAATGTCGTTTTCTAGAACTCAACTCTTTCCAAGTCTCTCTTTATGAGTTTTGATTTCAAATTAAATTGCAATTAGTATCCAGAAATGAAAAATCTAGTGTTGTCACGACTAAGAAAAGTCTCTGGTGTTAGAATAATCAAACCCATAGTATTACCCACTTAGACATTAATTCATTTATTTTTGTCTTATTTGCCTAGTCCATGAGTCCCACCATGTGCAAGTTGCTAATTGCCTATCCATAGAGGTCAAACTTTCCATCTTTGACTCATGTAGCGCTTGGGAAAGCCTTAGGAATCAAATCTGCTTTATTCCTGGCCTCCTAGGTGCCCTTCTTCTTTTTCTACTTTATTGACTGCTTTTTCAGTGTTTTAAGGCACATAGGAAAGCAAGACTAGGTGAGGTGAACTTGTTTTCTTTCCCTTTCATCCTCCACTCTTTCCTCCATGCAAAAGCATGTATGAGCTGCCATTCCACCACTCATTAGCTTGCCCATGCGCCCTTGCCAATTCGTGAGCCTCATGACATATTTGGGATCAGCTTTTTACACGTATGGGGGATTTGCCTATTTTGGGTAAGCCTGATTTATGCTAGTTTTGGATGCCTCCTTATGCATTTGACCTATTGATGTATTCTATATATTCAGCAACCTATGTTATTACAGGTTTGGCTATTGTACACTGAGTTAATATAATTTTGTGTTACAGCTCCATTTTCAGTCTCCATTGTTGACAATTTTGCATGATCAATTGTAATTTGTTGTGAGTGAAATTAATATATTGCTGGTCAGTATTTCTACATGGTATCAGAGCCATTGTAGGTTGTTACTCTCCTTCAAAAATTGTTTTGCAGGTTCGACATCAAGACTGGGAGCCTTCTACTGACAGCCGGGACAGATTTTCTAAAGCTATGGATTCACAGAAAACTATCTTGACTCCCTTCAACTTTTTTGAATGGAAAGCAGAGATGGAGATCTTGTTGAGAGCGAAAGGCCTCTACAGGGTGACTATGGCTACAGAAGCAGAGCCCAATGCAGCTGCAGAGAAGATCAAATGGCACAATCGGAGAGATGAGGCTTATGGCCTCCTATGTCTCAGTATTTCCCGAGACCTCCTTTTCCATCTCGATGGATTAACTTCACCGGATCAAGTATGGGAGAAGCTTTCTGATATTTTTGGAAAGACAGATGAGATGAGGGGACATCATATCGAAAATGAGCTGATTTCTCTGAGTCCCAGTAGCTTTGAATCCCTGCAGCTATATTTCTCCAAGTTCAAAGCACTAGTTTTGCAGCTGAAGCAGTGTGGTATCGAAAAGAAAGATGATCAGCTCGTATTGGCCATCCTCTCGAAGCTAGGACCTGACTACTCAGTCTTTGTTTCTACCTTCTATGCCACAAAACTCACAGCTCGAACCTGGAAGATTCCTAGCCTTGCAGATTTCGTGGAATCTCTCACACAAGAACAAGACAAGCTGGTGATGATGGGCACCATCAAACCTTCCAAAGACCAAGCTCTGGTTGCTGGAGATTTGAGGGTGGATTCAAAAATAAAAAAGAAAGCTAAAAAGCCACCTGAGCAAAGAAGAGACAAGAAGCAGTCTCTGGAGGATCAACAAGGTCCCAAGAAAAATACCCAAAAGAAGAAAAACAAAGGTGAAATGAACAAGTGCTCATATTGTTCGAAGGGCAATCACACTTAAAGCTCTTGTATGAAAAAGCAGATTGATATGCTGACCAATCTCCTGGAGAAGAATGGCATCTCCCTTCCAGAAAGCTCAAAGAAGAGAGAAGGAGGATCAAGTTCCGATGACAGAGAGAGAGTTCATGCTCTAGTTGCTGGCACATCAAGCTCACCCAGTTTTATCATAGATTCTGGAGCTTCAAGACACATGGTTTAGACTAAGGAGGCCTTCTCCTCACTGGATATGTTGAAAGGACCATCTATTGTACTGGGAGATGACTCTCTCACTGAAAGCAAAGGAAAAGGAAGGATAGAACTTGATCATGGTAACTTCAACAATGTGCTGTATGTCCCTGGTCTCGCCTCCAACCTTCTATTAGTGTACCAGATGACCCACACTGGGTCTCCTAAGAAAGCCATATTCTCACCAGATGAATTTGAGATCACAGAAATCTCAAGTGGAAGAATCATTGCAAAAGGAGTAGCGAATCATGCTCAAAAGGCATACATGTTTTCACACTTCCTGCCTTACTCAAACCCCTCTGCTCTTCTTATCCGTGCTAATGAAGCTAGCAAGCTGTGGCATGAAATATTTGGCCATATAAATTACAAGTATTTGTCTGATCTTAGTGAGAAAGATATGGTCATAGGGTTTCCCAAGATAAAATTTTCCAAAGGAGTATGCCAAGGCTGTATCCTAGGAAAACACCCAGAGCACAAATTTGAGAAAGCCAGCCATGAGAGAACCTCTGCACCCCTCGAACTGATTCACAGTGATGTTGCTGGCCCATTCCCTCATATGTCCATGAGTCAGGCCAAATATGCATTGACCTTTATTGATGATTTTTCCAGGTATTGTTGGGTTCACTTCATGAAACACAAATCAGATGTTTTTGGCCTATTCAAAGTCTTCAAGGCTTTGGTTGAAAACCAATGTGGAAGAAAAATCAAGGTACTCAGGTCTGACAATGGTGGTGAGTATGTCAAGACTGAGTTTATTAACTATTGTGCAGATGCAGGTATTCAGATGCAGCATTCTATCCCCTACACACCACAGCAAAATGGTGTTGCAGAGAGGAAGAACAGATCACTGAAGGAGATGGCAACATGCATGATGGAGGCCAAAACTTTGCCACCAAAGTACTGGGCCGAAGCTATCAAATGTGCAGCCTATATTTAGAATAGGGTGCCTCACAACCAGTTGGATGGCATGCCTCCCTTCGAAGCATGGAGTGGGCACAAGCCAGATGTGACCCATTTCAAGATTTTTGGCTCAAAGGCATGGGCTAGAATCCCGACAGAGAAGAGGAAGGATTTGCAGCCCCAAATCCAAGAGTGTCTTTTTGTGGGATACTCTGAAGATTCAAAAGGGTACAAGTTGATAAATTTGAGCACAAAAAAATCCTTCATTGAAAGGTGTGTTCAGTTTGAAGAAGGACCCCTTGCAGATGTGGAAATTGGTGAAGCCTCTTCACCACCTGAACCTCAAGAAGTAAGTAAAGAGTTTGTTGAACATGCTAATTATAATTTGTCTGATGGAGATGAGTTTATTTCAGACCCAAACATCCCCACAAGGCCAAAATGGGCAGCCAAGACACTACATGCAGCAGGACAGTTAGCTGGGGATCCCAATGACCCAAGGAGGACTAGATCTCAATTTGAGAGTGGTCTGTGCATGAAGGATCCTGAGTTTGCTGAAAAATGCTATTTGATGGTGGAATCTGATCCTCAAACATATGAAGAAGCAGAAGGATATCCAAGATGGAAAGATTCCATGAATGAGGAGTTCAACTCGCTACAGAAAAGCAACACATGGGAGCTAGTGGATTTTCCTCCAGGGAGAAAACTAGTACAGTGTAAGTGGGTCTATAAGACCAAATTTGCTGCTGATGGTTCACCACTGAAGTACAAGGCTATATTGGTAGCTAAAGGCTACTCATAGGTTCATGGCATCGATTACAATGAGACTTTTTCCCCAGTGGCAAAGATGGATTCAATCAGGCTAGCTCTAGCCATTGCAGCATCAAGGCAATGGGAGGTACATCATATGGATGTAAAATTTTCCTTTCTAAATGGTGATATCACTGAGGAGATATATATGCAGCAGCCCCAATGTTTTTCTACTGACCATTCTCTTGTGTGCAGGTTGAGAAAGTCATTGTATGGGCTAAAGCAAGCCCCCAGGGCTTGGTATGCCAAGATAGATAGCTTCTTGCTATCTCTGAATTTTGTTCGGTGCAAATCAGATTCAAATGTCTATCTGAAGGTAATTTATGGTTCATTAATGATCATTGTGTTATATGTTGATGACCTGCTCATTACAGGAAGCTCACAGGCTGAGATTGCTTCCCTAAAAGGAGCTATGAACCAAGCC
>LPNX010987391.1:190416-272759 GCA_001517045.1 Pseudotsuga menziesii
ATACTATGATAACCAGGGTACCATTCGAATCTGCAAAGATCCAATTTAGAAGCAGAGAACCAGACACATTGAGATTCACATGCACTACATCAGAGAGCTTGTGCATGATGGGACCATTCACCTACTCTTATGTTCATCTTCAGAATAAGTAGCTGATATCTTCACCAAAGAATTTTGTGAGAAGACCTTCAACAATCTCAAATCACTGCTAGGGATTTCTGATCATGCTGTCAAAGCATGAGTGGAGACAAGATTCTACAATTTTGTTTTACAGTCCATGTTTAAGGGAGGATTTTCCCAAGTTGGTTTTGCCTCTTTCCTTGGTTCATATGGACTTGCAGTATGTAAAAGGGTAACTAAGCCTTATTGCTAGGCCCTATATTTTGATTTATTACTCATAAAGTCAGGCTTAAGGGGGGGGTGTTAGAATAATCAAACCCATAGTATTACCCACTTAGACATTAATTCATTTATTTTTGTCTTATTTTCCTAGTCCATGAGTCCCACCATGTGCAAGTTGCTAATTGCCTATCCATAGAGGTCAAAATTTCCATCTTTGACTCATGTAGCACTTGGGAAAGCCTTAGGAATCAAATCTGCTTTATTCCTGGCCTCCTAGGCGCCCTTCTGCTTTTTATTCTTTATTGACTTCTTTTTCAGTGTTTTAAGGCACATAGGAAAGCAAGACTAGGTGAGGTGAACTTGTTTTTTTCCCCTTTCATCCTCCACTCTTTCCTCCATGCAAAATCATGTATGAGCTTCCATTCCACCACTCATTAGCTTTCCCATGCACCCTTGCCAATTCGTGAGCCTCATGACAGATTTGGGATCAGCTTTTTACACCTATGGGGGATTTGCCTATTTTGGGTAAGCCTGCTTTATGCTAGTTTTGGATGCCTCCTTATGCATTCGACCTATTGATGTATTCTATATATTCAGAAACCTATGTTATTACAGGGTTGGCTATTGTACACTAAGTTAATATAATTTTGTGTTACAGCTCCATTTTCAGTCTCCATTGTTGACAATTTTGCATGATCAATTGTAATTTGTTGTGAGTGAAATTAATCTATTGCTGGTCAGAATTTCTACATCTGGCAATGGTTATTTAGGGTAGATTTAATTTCTTCATCATTGAAAAAAATTATAGGCAAACTCTTATTTTGTTAATGGAAGTATGTTTAAATGTTTCACCTCTCATATTCGAGTATGATAATGTAACAATTTCTATGGGGGTGATGCAATACTACATTTCAAAGTGCATGGATTATACAGAAGGGCCACCAGGTCGATTCACCCATGTTTAGGGCATCATCAATATGTGGCAATTTAGTTATCCTTTACACCCTCTTCTTTTAGAGGTAAATGTGTCACAACATATGACACATATCAACACTTTGATCCCCTCTGCATTTAAGTAAGTCTCGTGCTTCATTAATGTATTTTGGGCCCTGCTTTTTGAATGGTTCACTCAAACAAAAGGGTTGGTTGTGAGAGTTAGAGATTGAGTTAACTCTTGAATGAATGGCTCATAGGAAAGAGAATATCCATGCCCATAGTAGTGAATTTCACACCCAAACATTTTCAGGCCTATTTTCCTTTTCTCCAAAGAAGAACGTGCTATTTCAATTTTCAACCCATAGTTTGAATTGAAATTACATTCTTTATGTGCCTTACAACCTCTAGCATATACAAAAAGCACTAATTTATCCTTAATTACTAAAGGAGATGGACCAGAAAATTACAGACTCCCCTTGCCTAGAAACTATGCACTAGATATTTAGTATTAAAGTTCAGTCCTCTCTATAAGAAATTCAACAGAAAATGGAAAAACAGAGAACCCTTACAACTTTTCCTAAAAGCATTTAACTAATTGAGGGAACACTATAGGAAACAACCATATTAGAAACAAGATAACAAAAGAGGAGACAAAATTGCCTCTTCTAAAGTCCTCCAGCACTAGAGAACCTTCTGACAAATGAACTCCCTCTTTGGATAAGGCATTTGCCTCTATGTGCAGAACCTTATACCTGTTCTTGAAATATATTTATTCAAAATAGTTTGCAACCATCTTAAACGCTCCCCCAGGGGCATCGGAAAAAGGTTTGACAATTTGAGATCACCATTCATTTAGTGAATGTTCATACTTCAGGCCTGTTTTCGTTCCTCGAGGATATAAGTTTTCAAATATGCTAAAACACGGGAGGAAGTTTTGGCCCAACCTAATGTGAAATTGAAGAATAAGTAATGTTGTGGCCTAAAATAGGCCTGCACAGGTACAAGCATTCCAATGGGCAGCCGGTTGAAGGATTGTTTAGACATTTGATGGTGTCTTAAGTTCTTTTATTCCTCCACAAATTCATGGTTTATTTGTATCCCCTCTATTCTCATCATGGGATCTGAAACCTCTATGTTTATACTTTATATTGATATGGGTGTCCCTGTAATCGATAACATCTTTTGGGAAATCATGGTAGAAAGAAAGAAAAATAAAAATAAAAATGTGGGAGTTGTGGGATGGATGGGGGCAAGGATTCCAAGTGATTGAAATGTATTTTTTTATATTTATGCATAGCCTTGTATTTCCAAAGCGCCAGGTATGTGGCATACCTAAGCTACAAGATATTCCCAGATAGAAAAATTTGTAAGAAAGGATATGAGTTTCATTTCTTCCAGTCTTTAGTCTCCATTGAATACTCTCCCTCAACATAATCAGAAAACTAAAGTTTGTAGCAAGACAAAAAATTCATTCAAGCCTTATTTTCGTATTCGAAGATTGCAAACCAAGAATCATGTTTATTGTAGTATTTCTATCTTCCAAAGAGTTTTATACATTTGTAGTAGTTTATTGTTTATAATGGTTTCACTATATATAAGTGCATAGATATTGGACCTCACTTATCTTGCCAAAATATCTTGCATGAGAGGATACATTGTTGAATAGAGGCTATGAAGTGACTCTATTGAATGCAGGAATTTGTAGGCTTTTCATGGGCCAAGGGTATGTGTTGTTGGAATTTTTTTCTTTCAGGATTTTACCATTGGATAGTTGCAGTCCCATTTTGATTCAATGTTGATAATGGTTTATATCCTCCACCATTGATTTTTTTTTATCAACACCATTTTCAAAAGAGTGTCTTTGGCGAAATATCCCCTTCAGTGCTATAATGCCTACCAATATATGCAAGCAAACGGCGTATGAGAGGAATGGAAATGACAAACCTATACAACTAGATTCCATCCATTATCTTGGTAGTGACGACATTTCCACATAGTACATCCATGGAGAAACTATATATTTGAACATCCCCTCTTTGTTTATGCCATCTTGACATTTTAGGGGTTGTGATATTAAAATACTTAGTATATGGAGTTGGAAGACTTACAGAAATAGATGTTTCTCTAATCAAAGAAGATTCCACTGAGTTTGCAGGTTTGGAAAAAGACTACAACTCCTCTACATGGTGATCTTGAATGGGTATGATACACTTCTTTCATTACCATCCCTAAACCAAGGATGCTCCTGCATAAGAAATTATGCCTCAAATGTCCCTAGGAATGAATGATGAAGTTTGTCTATCAATGTCCTTCAAAATAAGGATAAGACTATGTTTCTAGGAATAAAAAATTCACCAAATTGTCAACACAATTACAATAATAAATCAAAGATATTAGATATCCACAAGAAAAGGAATGGTAAAAGGATAACTAGTTTTTTATTCCTCACATTTTCAAAACAAATTGCCACAATGTGAACATAATGAGATAGAAATTTGATCTATTGTGTCTCTATAGGAGCCCTCATACTTATCTCATGACTGAAGCAATTCATAATAGAGGATGTGATATCCTCAGTACTGCCAGTTGCTGCAACTAGGAATACTAGACCTTTCAATCCCCATGTTTTAGACACATTTTGCATTAAATTAAACTACAAAATTATTTCTTAAATGCCTTCTCATAAAGTAGGAGGTAAGACTTAAAATATGAAAAAGAACAACCCACTTGAACCAAAAGAAAAATATTAAATATGTATTACAAATGCATCCTTCATTTCAACCACATCAATATCATCTTCTTCCTTATTCATGCAGCTTGAGTAAATTGGTGAAGAACAAAAGCAACTTGAGAGGTAGACCCAATCTGATCAGATGACATATTTCCACTGATTCAATAATTTCCCAAGGAATTAAAATGATGTAATAGAAGAATAATAGGATCATATATGTTTATGCGCCATAAGATGAAAAGAAATTGTATGCATCACTCATAATCCCATTACATGTGTATCTTGATAATATATATTGAAGTACTTAGAGAAAGGAACATAGATACAAATAATATCATTAGTTATTCATAGTTAGAATAGATTTTAATAGTAGACTGCAGAAATAGAGTCGTGTTGCTAAGCTCCATTTTGCTTATATTAGTAAACAATAAGGTAATAAATATAACATTTAGGACAGATCCATGAAGATATTGACAATTGAAATTGAGGTATCAATGGTAAAAAAATTATTTACTAAAAACTACTATAATGTAAATGATAGATTCGAATTTTATGAAAACTAGCCTCAACACCTTTACTTCTTTGGCCACATTTAAAGACCATTATTTTAGCATGGGAACCATAAAATTTTGAAGGTTTATTCTCTTTTGTGGATTGTTTTGGTTAGCACCCTGAGGTTTGTACTTGTCTAACTTTACCCTACTACATCCTTTCTATACCTGTCTTAGGTATGTCCAGTGGTTCCTTAGTGACTTGTTTTTAAAGAGACAAGGTCTTATCTAAAAGATATCTGAATATAAGGAAGGTCTAAACCAGTATTGTTTTTTTTTCACTTTTACTGATGGTGTTTGATAGTTTTTTCTAACTTTTTCATTAGCCTATTTAAGTATAGTTGTTGTTATTTAGCGTTAATGTATGTTTCAACTCTAACACAGGGACCTTTTGGAGTGTTAAAGTTGAAAGAGATGAAAATTATGTTTTAATTTATCGTGTCGTGTCACAGCTATACTATTTTGTTTCTAGCAACAATTTAGAAGAAAAAAATTATGCATTAAAGGAAAAAAAATTCTACTTAAAACACTAATCTAACCCTAACTTTGATTTTGTTGGCTAATGGGAAGAACCCCCTGACTAGCAGATTTTCCATTGGCTAAGTTATCAGGAACCAATGGCATCTAAGCCGTCAAAATCACTCGGGGATCACACCCGTCCTGGACCGCACCAACCCTTAACATGGTTGGATTTTTGGTATTCGTGGGATTTGAACTGATGACCTTTCTCCTTAGGGGGTGTATTAACTATACCCCACCACCAATTATTCTACATCTCACGGATCAATCTAACCCTAACTTTAACAACAAGGTAATTTAGTAATTAATCCCATTTGAAAATATTTTTGATAGAAATTTCTGGTGTCCAGATAGGTATGATGTATTTCTAACTACACTTTTGGTTTTCTCGAATACAAATTTTTTTAATACAAATGTAGCTTAATCTATTTTTCTAATTAGTACCTTTTCAATATTGGGAGCCATATTGGAATTGAAATTGTATTGTTCTTGTTGAAGAGACAAACACTATTTTTATTGGACTTTTGAATAAAGGTATGATTCAAAAACCAGCAATGTAATACAAGGCTCCCACTTCTAATGGTTATGTTTGTCGAAGAATAGATAAAGATCTTGGTTGTCGTTCTGATAAGACAACAAATCATGGAAGGTAAGGTTCTAATAATTTGGGTAATGTAGATAGATTCCATGGCAAATATAACCATTTGAATAGTGAGAATATCAGCCCTGCTGACAATATTAGGTTTCCAAGGGAAGGGATAGTATGTGGAAGTAGAGGTAGAGTACCTGAAAGGGCCCTGAATGACCGCTTGCTACACATAATGATGTTTCTTATTTCCCAACCTGTTGAAATCTAGATGAAAAATGGGTCTATTTACTCTGGGATACTTCACACAACAAATATTGGAAAGAGACCATGGTTTGTGTTTTATGCCATCCCCCTATTTTTTGGATAGAAACTTTTAAAATCCCATTATTAAACCAATATATTACTTTAGATGAGAATGCATTTTAATTAAACTGTGAATTGTTTTTCTTTCTTTATATATTTCATCAAAAAATTACTTTTTTGATATAATATGTGTTTGCTTACCATTTTATTTTATTATGGCCTCCTATTACTTTTAATCTGAGACGTTATTTGTCTGCTTTAACAAGATTCGTTTTAAAGATGTCCAGCCTCACAAAGGATGGAAATGCCAAGGGAGGAGGAAAAGACATGTGTAAAGATTTAGCAAGAAGGGCTCCTATGAACACATTGATTATCTTAGCAAGTAATCTTGTTCAAGTCATTGTAAAGGTAGGTTTGTAACTTTGTAGATTGTTTTATCTCATGACAACCATAGTCATCTATGGTGCTTTGGTTGAAAATGCAAGGAAACATTCATAATTTGGTTATGGAAATTTGTGTTGGAGTTGAGAATATTTTTAAATGAGGCAAGATATTCCACTGACTCGAGATGCGATGGAAAATGTTCATGTACATGAAAAAAAGCATGAAATTGCTATAGATTCCTTTTTATCACAAGCTCATCTTATTGAGGTGTAGAGAGAGTTGAAACCCTGGACCCCCGACAAGGATGCTCCAAAAAATATAGACCTAGAAAGCACTTTTCAAAACACACAGAAAAATTTATTTTGCATGTAATTGTTAATAGATGAGTCCGAGGATGGTCCCCAAATATTTTAGCTTTATGTTTGTTGAAATATTTTATGATATGTCGTGCGGCTTTCCTCTTGTAATTTTTTTTTGGTTTGCAAAGTCTTTGGCATAAATGTGTTTGCAGTGTGTATAAGGATCATGGTTCTTTGTGACTTTGTGATAATGAGCATGATCTTGTGCATGTAATGCAAACCATTCTTGGATATCTTCCCACCAATGGATAACTTATATGGAATATGTATGCTTGCAAAGACACGCATGGTGATCTATTTAAAGAAAGTGGAGATGACGCAACATCTCTCTAAGGAAAGGAATTTAACATTTATGATTATATTAGAATTTTTTTTGTGGGGGGAGGGGTTTAGAAAAAACCTCCTCAAGCCAAAACCACCCCAAAAAGGGTTATTTGTTGTAGTGAATTCTCAATTTTTATTTTTCCTCTATATCAGCGATCGTAATAAATTGTTAGATTTAAAGAGAAATTTGGGATTTGAAGAATTGATGTAAAGCATGACAGGTATGGGTGGTGATATGTGTGGAATTTGTTCATAATTGTTGTTGCGAACAAAGTTTTCTCATGCAATTTCCTATCATGGACTTGAGACAAATCTTGATGAATGGAAAATTGGAATATACTATTTTAATCACCCATTTATAAATAATGAATTATTGTTCATCATTAGATTTAGAAACATAATCTTGGGGTTTCTACACCCTACTTTAAAACCACATGATAAGGGATGAACTCATGATGAACAATTGTTCCTCTTTATTTATAACTAGGTGATTAAAAGGGCATGTCAATTTGCATGCATGAGGCTTTGTCTCAATGCCATGATAGGAAATACCATGAGTAAATTACCTCATGTGTCATGTGCATAGTGAATATCTATGCACACAGTCAAAGTTAGATAGATATATAGATATATGTTTTCAAGTTGCTCATCCATTTCAATAAGCTAAATCAAAAGGGATGGTTGCTTTGTGAAAAAACGTAGCCTCAGTTCAGAATATAGTTCAAGATTTTATAAATATGAAGCAATGAGAATTCCATTAAACTACACCTACAATTCATTAGTATTATTTATAAAAAAATGCTTGTGGAAATGCTATAAGAAAACAACTCACAAAAATAGATTTTGATTTTAATATGGCAGATATTAAGGATTTAACTGTAACCATATGCTGCTTAAACGGTTACTCCATGCTCATCAAGTTGATTAGGAAACCACATTTGTATCACAAATTGATAGATTTACAGCATGAGATCCTCTACACCACTTAGTATGTCTTCAAAGATAAGAATTTACACAAACGTAATTCAAGGAGGATGGATTAATCCTTAAACTATAATTAAGAACGCTCTTCAAGCTCTTCAGATATCAAATACCAATATAATATTATACTGGAATAATGGAACCAAATATTGATACTCATATGTTTGTTATCATTTTCCCTCATGGCTATGATGATGGGTTACAGGTGACCCAAAACTTTCAATCCTAGATATTTTAGCAATTCTAGCACTAAAGTACGGAATGTGGCATAGTTTACAATGAAATACAACAAATTTCAAATAAAAAAAAAATTACAGAAAGCATATTTCATTCCAACTGGAAATATATTTTACAAAATCTTAACTTAAATGGAGGTGGAGGAGGAAAATTTATGTGAACTATTGAAAATCCAAAATTCCATTTGTACAAAGATCCAGGAAGTAATATTGGCTTGCCTTATTATTTTGTAATAGTATCTACTCAATAATACATATCAAACCATTCCACTTTCCCACCATGGGACCATCTACCACTAGAAAGTAAAATTGTACATAGTATATTGTTCTGTCCAGGCTTTTTACAATGCAGTATATCCACTTCAACCTAAAATTTTCACAGCAGAGGCATGCAACATTTCAACTTGGATTTTTTGTGTATGTTCACAAACTCCAGAATGAAGTATTCCCCTCTTGAGTATCAACGTAGGTAGAGCACTCTACAAGCATCAAAAGAATGCTTTTTATGGAGGATAAAACCTTGCAAACAAATGAACATCATGACCCTAATTGTAATATCCCCTCTATGAAATGGTATATATCTCTAACACAGTGTAATATATGTCTAAAACTCAAGAAAATCGCATCTGTTTGCTCATAACAAGGGAAACTGCAACATTTTCTCAAGACTTATTCCATCCATTCTTCTGGAAGCTATCCCCGTATTCTCTATACAAGAATTATTTCAGATATTGACAGTGAGTGGCTGAAACATGTTTCTTCTCTTCTAGAGGCATCCTTCTGGTGCAAGCTTCACATAAATCTTGAGAGGCTTAGACTTTCATCTTGTCAGCATGAAAGCTTCAAGAGTGTTGAATTCCCCTCCTAGTATTTACGCTTCCCCATGACACCACTGGAGGGCTCTTCTTGATCACTGCTATCCTTGTTTAACCTCCTTCTATTATCATCTCGGTTCACCATATGCTTCCTTAATAATCTTATGCTTGATACCCATGTCTCCTTGCATACCTCTAGAGAAAGATTGGTGAGATCTGGTTCATAACACATCAGAAACATTAATTGAGGCAATGACTCTACTCTGGACTATGATTCATGAACCCAAGGCTCTTCATCATTATCATAATCCTTATCTACATAATAGGAAGCCATCCTACCTCTATTTGAATCCTGAAAACACAATCCTTTTAGGTTTCATGGGTTTCGCTATCATTGGAATGGGCCATCCAAATCCTTGAGTATAAGAATACTCTCATAGGCTTAGAGATGCACCTCATAAATAAAAGGGAATTTCTTATGGGAATGAAAATGGGATATTTTTCTTCATTATCAACACCACTATAGCCATTTTATCTGCAATAACCTACACCATCTTCTTCCCCAAATTTGGCTATCTGGGTCCATTTCTCCTCATTTTTCTCACATGGGTTCTTAAATTCATCAAATGGGTGCATGAATTCCACAGTTTTCTCTTCTTTTCTTAAATCTGGGTCCAATTTCCCTTGTTGCTTCTCATTCCCTTCCTGCAAAATCATGAACCACTTCTTAGTGCCCATGAATCACTCGAAAAATCATAGGGCTTCATTGATGCGATAGGAATCCTTTTGATTAGAAAGTTTTGGTTTATTATCTAGGAAATTACCCATATGGATTTGAGTAATGAAAAGAAACAGAAAGGACAACCTCATAGAAGTTCCATCATAAGGATAAGAAGAAAAGCATGAAATTTATTTGAAAACATGAACTGAAAGAAAATAGAGCCAAGTTGGGACCATTCATAATGGCAAATGAATTTCTAGTTCATAATGACATATTACCTAACTAAATAAATAGTTATGCCCATCATCAAGATTGACATCCCACTTCCCATTTCCAGGATTGGCATCCCACAAAACCCATTTCCAAACAATCAAATGTTACCATTAGTGAAAAGTCTTGTCTAAAATGAAAATGAGATGCTAGCCCATAAGCATAAATCAACATCTTGGATAGAAACTATTGTTGTTGCAACACTTCTTTTGGTTTATAACTTTATTGTTTTAGGTTTTTAGCCTTTAGGATTTAGGGTTTGATCTAAATATATGATTGCTACATGTTAAAAGAAAATACAAGTGGGTTACATGTTTTCACATGCACTAAGTTGATGCTGGGAAATTTCATGGCACTAGCCCTTCCCTATTTTTTCCTACCTTTTTCCATTCTTTCTTCTTTTCTCTGTTATTTATTTAGGTTTGTTTATGTTTCACCAATACCAACTTAACCTATTTTATGTAGGTGGGAATGCTTGCATCTACAAAAGATAGGGTTAGGGTGGAGATATGACTTGAATTGTGTGCACACATGTATGACCCTAGGGACCTAGACCCTATATCCTTGGTCCTAAGTATTCATACTATAATTTTCCTACTAACATGCCAAGGATTTTGAAAATACCTATAGTTTATTAACACTAAGTCAACCTTTTTTGGGGAGACAAATAATATCCCATTTTATTGGTGAAACTTTTTCCCTTTAGTTTTTTCCCCTTCACAAAGAAAGTGCCTGATATTTTTTTTGAACTCCATTTATTGTTATAACAAGGAATGGAGCTAAAATCCCAACATAGTAAAAAATGGGAATAGAAGTTTGGGTATACTTGAGTAGGATACACATAGTTGTAGGGTTTGTCCCCTTTACTACCTAATTGAACATCCTTTTGTTGATTTTGTCTATAATTGGTTTCTAGTATAAAGCTTGGATTATTTCGAGGGACTTTGGCAAGATAAGATATTTATGAAATCAAACTCTTTTTGGGAAGTTAAAAATATGGCACATTCTTTAAATAATTCTTTAGTTACAATTAAGGACATAAATTATACTTTTTGTTTTGTTTACCTGGACTCCTGAAAGTTACATCTAAATGTGCAAAAAATGTGTTAAATCTTCGAGCCATAGTTAGAAGTCCCTCCTAGATGGGTATCATCTGTAAATCAAGTATGATTTAAAATGTTGTCCTGACTTTACTTCGAGCCTCTTATCTATTCTACTTAACCAAAAATTTCTATTTCCATCAAAATATAAATATTTGGGGAAAGTGGGAAATCTTGCATTAGTCCCTTAGAAACCTAAAGAAATCCAATGTCCTACCATTGTTAGGTCTAATGAAAAATTAAACCCACATTATCTTTCACCTAACCCAAAGGCCATAAAAACTTGCACATTAAAATCTGTATCCACCATATTGAGAGAAGTTTCCATGTGTTGCATTGAAAGAACCATCCACCTGCCCAATGCTAAAGGTATCTTGTACAACTCATGATACAAACAACTACTCTAAATTCACCCATAAAAATATTTAATTGTTGGTTCATGCTCAAATATTACTCAGACTTTCCTGGATAGCATCCAGAAATTCCCTAAAACACCCCATACTAAATCCTTAAGCCTCTCTTGTGGTTTGTATTTCCAAACCCAGATATGCCAACAATCGCTACATGAGGACATGAACAATCCTAAATTTACACCCATAACACATCATAAATCCCTATTAGAGATTCCTTTACTTGAAATATACTATAAATATTCCCAGATTCAAATGTGCCACATGAAAACAAATCCCTTCCTACTCTGCTTTTTTTTATGCAAAGAAATAGAGAAATCCCTTCCTCAAGGTAGTATTTTATCCTTGAGAAAACAAAATTGTCAATTATAAGGCATCATTCCTCAAATATCCATATATAGTTCTTCTTGTTCAAGTAAATGACAAACTCAGAAATGTTGTCATGGAGAAAACTTCAGCGGATATCTCTCGTTGTGATGCCATCATCAAAACAATTTCCCAGAAATATTCAATGTGTAATATCCCTGATCTGATGTACAGATCAGAATATTAACTTGCTGCAATTTTCAAATTAAATTTATGCTAATACTCTTACAAACATTCAGTAAATTGTTGTCTAATAAATTAAGGTATTTCACTGGGATAAATTGCTGAAAAACGGAGAGGGAAGTGGGAAGCAAACAAAGATATTTCAGACAGATAATTTCCTCTTCCCTAACACATTTATATCTGGTGCCATTTAGGTTTCAGAATCTGCTATGCAGAAACCTACTTCCACGCTTCTGGGCAGCCAAACTGTGAAACTAGGAAGAGTAGTTCAGTATTTTTCAAACAAGGGATTGGGGAAACTGAATATGGCTCTGATATAAATTTATATTACAGTATACAAAGTTTTATGCATGTAAATAGCATATTTGGGAAGTTTAGGACATTTGATCGGAAAACTAGTCCCTTGATTGCACTCTAGGCTCGAGTTCTGGGACTTCCAAACACATGGAGAAGGTTAATAAAACTCAGATTCAGACATATAAGGTTTTCAATATGAATTTAATGAATGCTCATAACTGAAATAAATAAAATTTGAAAGGTTTAAGTCCTTCAACTCATTCAAAATCTAAAACTAGTCATTTTTCAATGCATTTCTGGCCAGGGTGTGGAAATGCTTCTCCAAAGTAAATCAGATATATTAAAAGCTATGTAATACTTGCAAAAATTTAATAATACTTTATTTCAGAGCATTAATGACTGAATCCGATCTCATGGGATTTTCAAATCTTTACCTATTAATTCAGTCTTCATTACAAGGCTAGAAAACTAGAATTCGAGGTAGACATTGTAATAGAAAAGTATTAGAACATTACAGAAAATTTGTCACTGTTAGGAGACTTATATTAGGGACTGATAGTAAACTCAATTAATGGAATATATCCATCCATCTCTCTTCATCACTTCAGATCATCAATCTCTCATAAAAGGAGGAAATCTTGAAGATAGCTC
The DNA here is from genome assembly GCA_001517045.1 of Pseudotsuga menziesii. Classification (NCBI taxonomy): domain Eukaryota; kingdom Viridiplantae; phylum Streptophyta; class Pinopsida; order Pinales; family Pinaceae; genus Pseudotsuga; species Pseudotsuga menziesii. Next base: position 203,485 of record LPNX010987391.1, read on the forward strand.
TGAGATTCGAATGGAGGAGTGTCCCAATCACTCTAATGTGCTGCACTAAAATGGAAATGGTTTAAGAACCTGAAATAACACTCCATTAATGGATGAGATATGCTCCATAGCTCCAATGCAACCTACAATGAGAAGGGAAGAAAAGGGGAGAAGGGGAACAAGGGACTTGGGGCACATCACCCAAGAGACTAAGGATCGCCACTCATAAATGAAGGTTAAGCTTCAATCAATTACAAAAAATACATTAACCAAACTGAATAATGGAGTTGGAAATTCCCTTAAGTAGACCTTGGGTGACTTGTTGAGCAAGTCCTTCACCTGTTGAACAAGTAACCCAATTTCCAATCTTGTTCCTAAGCCATGAGTGCTCCTCCTTGATGGGATTAGAAATTTTGGTTTCCAAAGGATGTTTCCTTGTTTGTATAACTTAACCCAAAGTGGAAATGGGACCTCCTTGAGTAAAATAGCAAGTATGAAGATTAGTAAATGTTTCCATGTTTGTATCCTTCAGTCCAAAATAGAAACTGTGCCCTGCTTGAGTAATTAGAAAGTTTGTGCATAAGGTAATATTTCCTTGCTTTTCATCCTTGCACCAAAGTGGAAACTAATTTGGATAGTTTCTATCTTTTCTATGACATATTTATTTTTCCTTCTTTTGCATTGTTTCCATTTTTCCATCCTAGGCAAGTTGCATAATTAACCCTCCTTACTTGACAACTCATTTCCACCATTAATTATTTTTCATAATAATTAACTAATTATAAATAACATGAATTTAGAAATTACATGCATCCATAGTTTTAAATAATCAAAATTCCTTGGCATCATTAATTAATTCAATGTTTAACCCTTGGACACTTGACAAGGTCAACACTTTCAAGGTCCCTTCAAGGGAGGGACATGACACAATTTCTATGCATGGGAAAGGATTTTCTGAGATCACTTGTAACTAGATGGATCATGTCTATTCCTAAAATATACTAAAAAATGAAGGATGATATTGATTTTCATGCCCAAAATTGCTAATGAGTCCTACCATACAATCTGGTCTCCTAACATTTTCCAAGACGCTTGGAAATGGCTTGCAAAAAACTTATAATCACTACATTTGAGGTGCTTGGATTGATAAAACCCTGATTTCATAATACTTGATATTAGGGATGCTATTTAGTGGCTTTTTTAAACCTCAAACGGTTCCATACTATTGTAAATAACCCTATGCCACCCAAAAAATTTGGAACAAGATGCAACCCCTTGATGAATATCTAATAAAAATCATTGGAAAATACCCCAACAAATAGGGGGTAAAAAAGTGCACCATCAAACCATCATAAACACATCCATAATCACATGTATTATGGAAAGATACATCGTATAAATAATAGCACAGATGTATAATGAAAATCCATATGCTAAGGTAACATTAACACTAGGACATAATCACAACATGAATCAAAATATAGCATTAAGTAACCTAGGCCATCCATAGCTCCATCAAACTATAAACCTGCTGAAGTATTCATACCTAAAGTGACCGATGAAGCATCGACATGGACATGGAATTCCTTTATCCAATATGGAAAAACCAATATTAGTGTTGCGACAATTTTCTGCTTTAACATATCAAGGCTCCTTTGGCATCTGTAATGCCATTCGAACTTCACATCTTTCTTCAATAGCTTCTCCATTGGTGCAGTGATCATGACACATCCCCTTATAAAATTCCGGTAATACCAGGTGTGGCCTAATGTTTCCCTCAATTGTTTCACTGTCATTGGTGTTGGTAGGTCGACAATTTTTTGCAATCTTGGCAGGATCGACCCACATTACTTCCTTGCATACAATATGTCCAAATAGGATCCCAAATGGTGCGCAAAATATACATTTCTTCAGATTCAGTGAGATCTAATGTTGTACACACATTTCCAACATCAATCCAAGGTTCATAGTATGGTATCTTACCAACCCATAGACGCTCCAATCATCCATGTATATAGCTAGGAATTTATGAATGAAGTCTTTGAATGCAGTGTCAACTAACCTTGAAAAAATTGCAAGTGCATTCTTGAGACCGAACGACATCACTGTGTAATGGAAACATCCTCATTCTGTTATGAAAGTGGTTGTATGTCTATCCTCCTTCACAATTCGTATCTGATGATAGCCTAAAAATATGTTCGTAAATGAATAGATCTCATGTCCTCCAACTCCTTCCAGTACTTTGTCGGTGAATGGTGTCGAAAATAGGTCGTGAAGACTTGCTTCATTCAATTTCCTCAGATCAACACAAATCAGTATTTCACTAGTCTTTTTCTCCTACACCACCATCAGACTAATCCATTCTAATTCCTCTGTAGGGTTATAATTCTAATTCCAGTTTAGCTTTGACACACTCTTTGTATCTTGGATTCAACCTATATGATCATTGCTTTACTAGTTTTGTATCAGGTTTTAGAGGAATATTTATTTCTCCCAAATCTTTAGAAATTCCTTTCATTTCAGAAAATCTTGTCGGGAATAAGTCCTAAAACTCGTGTAGTATATCGATGAATTTTCTCATTGCTAAATCATCCTAGTAATCACCAATACTAGCAAACTTTGGGTCTTCTATTGTTCCAATATTAACCTTCTTTATCTTCAGCGGTTGCTTGAAATCATTGCATGGTATATCTGGTGTTTCGATATCATGACTTCCTTTCGATTCTATAATATCAACAGCTCTCGGATCATCTTCCTCGTCAAGTTCTCCCAACACGTTGTAACATTCCATCAGCATCTACGGTGTCGTGTCCATTTTGATCCCATTGGTAGCTCGACTGGAGCTATCTCCAAAACTTTTTTGTGGATTTCCTGTAGTGCACTATGAATAAATGGAATTTCATTCAATAAACTAAAAGTATGACTAAATTTGACAGTCAGTTCTTCCCATGTTGTTATTCCCCTTCACAACTCTAAAAAAACATACCATCTCCATGGTATTTCCTCCAACGTATGGATGAATGCATGAACCCATTCTTATTTCGGCCTTATTCCAAGTGCTGTTTTTCATGTTATCATATGGGTGCTTGGATAATTTCTTCCATCATATTTATTTCCTTGATAGCATTTGTCCTCTCCGAATTGAACTTCCATTAATCATCGACATATTTTCTATTCCACTATCGCTTCCTTGTGTGTAGCCCACCTTCTTGCAGGAGTAGCCTTCAGTTCCTCTTCTAGAGCCAACAAGTCTTGTGGTTTGGATACTCTATCTTCAAATTTTCTAATAAAATTTTCCAAGTTGGGTAGTCCTTCATATGTCGGTAGATCGAGTACTTCTATTTCTACCCATCTTAGCGACTTAGTGATGCGTGCACACTTCCTAAGTGATACTAAATGCAACCAGTTCTACGAATTCTCTAGCACTTTGTCTAAATATGAAGATGTTTAGTTGATGCTTCACCATACTAACTCTCCATCAGTAGTGGGATTGATATAGTCTTCAGATATATTATAGGAATTATCCCATCCTCCTGTGACTTCGTCTTTTATTGGTTCAACATATTGTTTCCCTTTGAGGGGTTCTAATGGTGCAATGACTCTTATATCGTGATTCTCAAATGTCATTATCCTTTTCTTGAAATTGATAACTATCAAATTTTCCATCGCCCAACCAATTCCCAAAAAAGTGGGGTATGGGCTGGTGTCATTGACTATTTCAATAACACCGAAATTTGCATACGTCTTTAATACTTCCACTTCGAGAAATATATAGGGTACTCGTCAAGTTGGAGAAATCTTGGCCTGATTTTCTAGATGAAGCTACACAGGGAACCAAACTAACTGTGGATTACCCATCATTTCCCATGTCTTCTTGGTTAGGATATTTGCATCTGATCCCAGATCCAAAATGACTAAATCTACATTATATTCACTGATTTGGACATTCATTCTCATTTATCTTCATGTTTTATTCTTTTGCAACGAATTGACTAGGAGATCATGTCGTCCTTCCTCCCATTGATACAAAAATCTTGTTATCTCTACTAATCCATCTTCTTTATCTAACGTTAAACAATTTCCTAGAAATTGTTTCAAATTACTGACCTTTCTTTTCGACCTTGGTGAGTTTTTCGAATCAAAACTTAGCAGCATCTCATAAATAGGTAACTTACCATTGTCCTTAATCAAGGTGTATTTCACTTCGAAATAAATTTTCTTTCTCTATTTCTACATTGAATTGGAATTTATTTCGGGTCGCAGGTCAGACATTTAGTGTTGGTATGCCGTCCCCTGTCATAGCCCCTCCTCTCATTACTAAACCAACATGTACTAGCTCAATCCTTAGTTTAGCCAATATCTTTCTCACGTTTGGTCTAGGATTTTGATTATTTGTCTGATTTGGATTCTAGTTAGGTTACGACTGTGGTGCATTCTTAGATTTCCATTTCACAATTAGTTGTGGACATTCTTCAACAATGTGATCGGTTGTGCTACAATAAGTACACTGATCTTCTAGATTTGGGAAGTCTCTTTAATAATGTCCCACCACTCTGCAGTTATATCACATAATTGGTCCATGTCCTCGACCCATATATCCTCTGCGTTCAAAGCCTCCATTATGACCTACATGAAATCCTCCTCGAAATCCCCTTTTTTGCTAGTACGGTGGCTGGTTATACTGTGGCTGGTTAAATTGTTGTTGTGATGGGTTATACTACGGTTGATACTGATTACACCATGGATGAGTATACTGGAGTTGTGGGTGGCTATACTATGTTTGTGTCTGGTTATACTGTGGTTGAGTATACTTCGGTTTCTATTGAAGTTTTTACATCGGTCATTGCTCCTCTCCCTTCATAAATTGTGTATCCATAGTCCTTTCTTGGAGAAAATCGTAAGATCTGCATGACCAATCGATTGACAAAAGTTTAAAAAGAGATTAGTTGGTTTTGACACAACCTTATGTAAGTATACGCACTATTTTGACCGATGTCCTCTTGTTTGACAAATTCAGCACCAAAGATATCCTCTTTGACTCAATGGGTACGGTGCCCCTGACTGTAAATATTCATGAAAGTACGGGAATTGATCCTTGTGATGTCCCTCAGACTGACATCAACTGTAGCATACTTCTTCATGGACTTCTTTTCCTTTCTTAATATCCTGTAATTGTATTGTAAGGTTCTCCAACTGTGACTGGATCTGGCTCATGTTGATCCCTGTTTCGTCGACAGGTGAATCCACCAACTTCATCATGATCTCCAGGGCTTCCACCTGATATACAATCTTTTGTTGCATCAATGACATGTGTATATGAGGTACCAAGGGTGCGATGAACCATTCTTTGTGTTGCGCATCACTCATTCCAAAGCTAACCTTTGCCATTAGATTTTTAAATCGCCGATGAAATCCCAAACTAATGGGTTGGGGAATTGCTTTATTTTCTTCAATTCTGTAATATACTGTAATTTTGATTTAGGTTTCTTGAATTTTTAGATCAATTCAGTCCTGATTTGTGTTAGAGTTCTATGGGGTTTCCTTTTCAGTACTTGCATGAATTTCATGTACCATTCCAATTCCCAACCCTAAAAGTTCATTGCGAGTTGTCCTTTCTTGATATCGTCATCTTGTACTTTTTTTACCGTCCATATTGCTTCACATAAGAACTAATATTGTTCGGGATCTTCAATCCCATACCTTGAAACAAGGGTAGTTTTACATTGTCACCCACCATTCTGGGTCTCCTCTCAGTGTTAATCGGTCCACTACTATTACCGATGTACTGACACGCATGACATCCCTGCGATGCACTCATGTTTCTTCCTCCTAATTTTGGTTCGGTGCACAGAGTTGTAAGTATGCTATAGCTTTGGGTTGGTCCTTACTCAGGTTCAGGTGTATCCTATTCATTTACTTCATCACTATAGGATTACTTAGTCCCTTGTGGTCCCTTCTCACAATTTTCTATTCCAGTCACACCAAGACTCTCCTCAGTCCTCCTCTTTTCTTGCTAGAACCTCACCCCACTTTGTAGGCAACCAAATTCTTCTTCAGCTTCCCTCACAGTATCATTGTGACTCCCATCCATCTATCCCGTATCATTTCATCAAAACATTACCTTCGTAGTACCCACAGCCTCTGCACACTGGGGATTTACTCGTCATAATTCATCGTTAGTATTCCTTTTTCACAAATGAGCATCTTGATCCACAGTTGTAGCGACAATAGAAATACCCCCTTGGTCTCTTAAAGAATTATCTTTCAGCGTCGCTATAATATTTAACGGTGTCAACAATGAACTCATTAATGTATCCTTCCAAAATGCTATCTATCCACACATAGACAACCCTTGAAGATTTGTTGTTTACCTTTCGTAACTGCTAGATTAGTTCTGGGGTCCACTAGTCAGGATCACCTCCCTGGAAATTATTTTTCTAAAAAGTAAGTTGCAAAAACCACTCATATAGTACTATCACGAATTGAAAGAAAAATATTTCATGAATATCTGAGTAGATGTATTTTGCTAGCCAATCTTATGTCGTCAATATTGGGTTTTGGTTCTCTTCTTCTACTAACTCTCTGGATTTCTTGTCAAACCAATCCTTGATTTTTGGTTTCATTGGATGCCTCAACATGTCCTCTTCTTCTTCGCACTGTGTTCCTGGAAACATAACCATTTTTTGACACCCTTTTGTCAACAGGGTTTCACCTCGCATTGATGTCGATGAATACCGACACAGACTCCCTAAACATAGGCCTGGAAAGGATTTACCCTTTCCAACAACACCTACAGAGCAGGTGCAGTCTCACCCGATATGTCTAAGGGAGGGCTGGATGAACCAAGTTTCCATAGTGGGAAGAGGACTTTGCACTATCTTGTACCCAATCACCAAATTACTCAGAAATCCATGTTTATAACCGCATTATTAACTAGATCTACTTATCATCATTATTTGCAATCATATTAATTCAGATTTAGATTGACAAACACATCAACATACATTAAATTGAAAAGTATTGTGATACTTTGTATCATTCACAGCTTAAGGGAAAATAAACACAACATTAATTTTCTTATTCATCGTATATTTAACCCAATAATGAAGCAAATATTTTATCAACACATAACTCACAATCAAAATGCAGAGACAAGACATTACAACACAAATATCAAAAGATGATCCAGTTTAATCCATAGGATAAAGTATTCATAACATCAATACCAACAATGAGCTGCAAGAGGCAAAAATATTTCTCAAACGATTGATTCCAAAGATGCAAAAATATCCCAAAATATGCCTCTAAGAATGTATAAATATGATCCTTTGATGATGATCAATATTTACAATCCTTACTCTACTTATAGGCTCACTAGGTCGTTACAAAATGGTCCACTTGACCAATCTCTAACTAACTTAATAAAAATATCCTATTTTTCAGTTTCTTCCTCCATCGTGGTTGACTATTACCTCTGTCGATATCCTTCATGTCGGTGGCGGTAGCGCACTTTTTGCGCTCCAACCCCCTACCAACAAAAGACATACCAGCTTTTGAAGTATTCAACTTTTGAAATACAATCTCATAAAATGTGTAAATGATAGTCATTTCCCAAGGGAGATAACACAAACTAACAACAGTATTAAAAGGTTATTTACTTGAATTTTTAGTCATTTTAACAAAAGAACTTGTAGTACATTAAAATTGCTAAATGCATAATTTTATATGTACACGAGTGTGACTAACTGCTAAGGGAGCTTGCACAGAAAATTATATTCCTCTGGTGACCACAACTTGACTAAATTTTCTCTTTAGACTTTAATAAATGTAGAAACTCCTTGATATACTCAGAATCAACACTTTTTACTTCCCCTCAAAAGCTGCGACTTCACATTTATCTCGCTATCTTATGGTCCTGTTATCATGTATATAGTAGCCGGAGCTAGCATGATGCAACAAACGATATTTTTTCTCTGTTCAGTGCTAGTCATTTATAGTGGTGAGTAGTTTATCAGTGATATTCAGTGGAAGAGTCTTCAGTAGTGAGACCTTGGACCACATCATCAAGAGCTCAGTGTGCTATCTCTCATTAGTTTCAGTTATGGAGAGGGAGATCTTCACAAAAGAGGTGTACATAGATCTAGTAAGAATAGGAGATAGATATGAGTAAATAGGATATTGGTTTTTGAGAGAAGAAAGTATATTTTCTTTTAACCTATGATAATTGTCTATTATATTAATAAGGGTTTCCTCATCTTAACCTCCAATATTCAAGGAAATTGGAAGGCATATTGTTCATCTCAACTAATAAGGTGATGGCCTTTGATTCAGTGTGATGTGGGCATACTCACAACCATGTGGATAACTTATAAGGATTTTTCTTTTAGATTGATTTGATCGATGGTTATGATAAATATCCGTAAATATTTTGCTCGTTGTCAGACTAGTATCATAGAACCGCAGTTCAACTTATTCATGTATTAGGATATGTACTTGTTAATAGTTATCATGCCATATTATTTATATTAGACATTGTACAAGATATTTGTGTCATGTTTCCTACCAAGACATGTTATAATATTTTTCTCGTTGTCATACTAGTATCATAGAACTGCATTTCAACTTAGTCATGTATTAGGATATGTACTTGTTAATAGTTATCATGCCATATTCTTGATATTAGACACTATACAAGATATTTGTGTCAGGTTTCCTATTAGGGCATGTTTTGGAAGTTGTGTTCATTTATTTGTAGAAGAGATATGTAATCCTTATGACCCTTTAGGTTTAAGAGTTCTTTTTAGGTAACCATATTGATGCTAGGCATACTATGGATTTTTTATAGAAAAGATGGTACAATACTTGTATATTTTACTCATGCCTTCTAATTTTCTCTAGGAAAGTGGATTCCCACAACAACATTATTGTATGTTTCTTTGTATAATTCTCCTTGAAATAATCAAAGTAATATGAGTTTCTTATTCAAGACAATAAAAAACAAGTTGTTGTCATTAAAGTTGCAAGAATGAAGTTTGATGGAATAACACTTGACTAGCCTCAAAGATATGAAGGATCAACTTACAATAATAGGTGAGACTATGCTTCTAGGACCCTAACAGACAACTCTTGGTTTCCATTAACATGGTTAGGACAATGTATTGCAACTTCTAGGGATATAGATGTTTTAAATTATATAGATCTCAATAGAAATCCTATCTAAATGATGCATTCCCATCAAGATCCTAGTATATGCAAAATCGGAATGGAAAATATATTTATTAAGGTAAAAAAAATTAGGACATTTTTCTTAATCAGCAAGAATAAATCACAAAGGAATTGTTATAACATGAGGAAAAGCTAACAAAGAAATTTCTTGTTTGAAGAAAGATTTTTTTTGGAGACTGAAGTTGAGAATCTAGTGACTTAAAGATGGAGACAGAAATAAGCCTTCTTCCACAAGGCATCTCTAGCTTGAAGAAACTAAAATAAAATATCAGGGATAAATAATACAAACAAAAATTAGTTGAAAGAAACAAATCCAATTAAGAGGTTGTTTCCTTCTTTAAATCAATACATACACATCTGGCAATAGATAATATGCCATCCAGGACCTAACTCTTATTAAAATTCATGCATTTGATTTCATAGCATTAAAATGAAGATATAAGGCAAATAATATCAATCAAGTTAGAAGGAACAGTTTGAAATTTGAAAATGAATAAAACCCCAGGTCCTGAAGGTTTCCCTGCAGACTTTTTTCGGTAATGTGGCATGTAGTTAAGGATGATTTTTTAGTGTAGAGTGGGAAATTAAATTTCTCTAAGAGAATTTTAACTATTATGAACTCTATGTTCTTAGCTTTACTTCCTAAAATGGAAAATGTGTCTCACTTTTCTGGCTTCAAGTTATAACACTTCATATAAAATCATAAAAATTTCATGGCTAATACGTTGAATCCCTTCCCTCCCTAATCTCACAAGAACGAGATGGTTCTGTTGAGGGAGGAAATTCCGGACAACTACGTAATAATAGTTTAGGAGTTGATAACTTGATACATTAATTGAGACTGGGAAAGGAAGAGGAACACTATTGAAATTATATCTAGAAATGGCATACACAAATATAAATTGGCAGTTTCCAAAATTGATTTTGGAAGGATTCACATTCATAGATGATTGGGATAAATGGGTGGTTGAATCAATGAATGCTTCTCCATTGCATCCTTCTCATATTTACTCCATGCATCTTATGCAACCTTCTTTGTATCATCTAAATTTTTGAGGCAAGGATGCACAATTCCCCCTTCCTTTTTACTATCATGTTTAAATATTTAAGCATAGAAATATCTGCAACAAAGTTAAAGGAAGGGTTGGAACATTGAATATTACTTCATCCCTCCCACCTGTCTCTCATTTGTAGTTAGAAGGTGATACGATGTTGGAAGAGGAAACTATAAAAGAAGAAAAATCTTTTAATAGAATTCTTAATCTATTCAAATTAGCTTTGGTTCAAGAAATAATTAAAGAAAAATATTACCTCTCCTTCCTAAATGTTCCTCTAAAGTTGTGGCCTAATATCCTCAAAGTAGTCAAATTTCAAATTTCTCTCCTTGGTAAGTATACCGATCAAAGGACTGGACTAATCACACAAACAAGTTCAAGGCAATAATTTCTTCTTAGCAAAATAGGCTTTAGACATTGGCCAGAAATATTTTACTCATTCAACCAACTCTAGTTTCCATCCCAATTCTCCAATGCTTTGCATTCCAAAAGGATTCTTACCTAGGTAAGAGACATAAATAATTTTATTTGGCATAGAGGGAAAAAGAACCTTGGAAATTACATTTAATAACGTTGGAAAAATCCTCACTTCCCAAATGGGCTAGGGTCATAAACAAATGATGTATAAAAGTAAACAACTTTGTTGAGCATAAATCAAATGGACAGGTAGTTCTAGGGGATTAGAAATACTTGATGGAAAATATTTGACTAATATGAATAACTTGCAAAACAATATACCACGTATAAATTTGGATTTGGATTTGGATTTGAATTCTATATGATTCAGAAAAAAAATGTGTTGAAAAAATAGTTTTTGGAAAAAACTCAAAAGTTTTCACACCATTAATATAAAAAGAAACACCAATGATATTTAAAATTTATTGGAGAGCACCTCTTAATCTATGGGGCTATATCTCATCAGTTGTTTTGAGATTTTAGGAAGCTCTATAAAATTTAAATCCATATGGTTGGATATCATGATTCACACATATTATATCATCCATGAATTGATCCCATATTTTTTAGAAGGAACTTCCTTATACCCTGGGTATATTTCTGAGCAAGAATACAGTAGTGTACTATGAATGTTCCTGCCTTCTTACAATGCAATTGGTATCTCTTCATTGCATGAACAAAACTATAAGTTATCCAACTCCTATAACAAGTTGAGGTACTGTACCATCAGACTATTTTTTCCTACATTTCTTATGACCATAACTTTAGAGATAGGAATATGTTGACTGATGCATTATCAAAATGAATTGGTCTTGATAGAGGTGTTTAGTTGGATGTGGAGTATCAGGATGAACTTCACAAGGAATATTCTCATGCTTCTTTTCTATACAGATCTTTTGTTGCTTATATTTTTAGATATCTCGCCATTTTTTCTAATATATAAGGTGGACTTTATAGAGCTCTATTTTTAGGGGTCCAGGTGACCAATAGATTATACTTTATGATGACTGTTGTTGATATTTATATCTTAAGATTGATGGAACTATTTTTTATAGTATAAAGACTACTTTGTACAGACATATACTATATCGCATTGTTGGGACTGATAGGAGGCTATATTTTTTGAATGCTCAAAGCATCTTCCCTATGTAAATTTATGTTATATAAAATGAAATTATGGGTTTTTTTTTTCTGCAAAAAAAATTCCACTAGGTTTCTACCAAATTATTATAAGGTCTGATTTCTAATCTTACCTTTTGGCCTCACCATGATGGTTCTATTGAGGGAGGTTCTGTTGACACAAGCCTCAATTGTGTCAAAACACCTCACCCATGTGAAAATTAGACAAATGGAGTTTAGATGAAGGATGCTTCATTTGAATCTAGACTATAAATATTCTCTATTGTCATTATAAATCCCTTCATAACATCTCCATTACTAGGAGGCATCTTCTTTGTTTGTTCAATATCATACCCTTTTGGAATCAAGGAACCTAATGCCATATGAAGAGGTGTGTTTAGTTTGCTCCATTTCCTCTGTATGAATTGTTGTAATTGTGGATATAAGTTGCAATCCCTTTTACATGTAGTGGTTTTAATTTTCTCACACAAAGTCCATGTTTCAAATATTTCCCGTAAACATGGGCTATCTGCAATGGTAATGGTTATCTGATCATATCACATCTTGGTTCAATGTAATAGACTATCAACTTAATACCTTCTATGAAGGGGTCAACATCTCTATAACAAAATAGGGGGCATCCCTGTCATTGGGGAAACACCTAAATTATGTTCAAGGGAACAGGGTAGATCTCCTAAATAAGTTTTATTATAGATTTATATACCTTGGAGGTCAATTGTAAGTTTCCCTTATACCATTACAAACCAAATTAGAGAATTGAGAATGACAGTATCTATTCTATTTCCAATTTTGATGAGCATTGTGAATCTCACAATAGAATGTTCCCAAAGGTTTTGATTATAAAAAAGAAATGAATTGAAAACAAATGTGTGCCAATTCCATCTTGTACTGATAAATGCAATTGAAGCCCAAGTTCCCCGTTGATGGTTGAAATACCCCATGCATTTAAGCATCTCTTATATGTGTCAGTGGCATGAATCTAAAGAAATCAAAAGCATAAGTATTACAACTATGACAAATCCAACTCAATCATCGAACAAGGAGACTAATCCTTATTGGTGTCAGTAACCTTGTCAGAGCAGCAAAGCAAAATTAGTCACCTCGTTGATGTTCCTCAAGAAAGGATGCATCTACACGCCCTGATCAATTATCCTTTCCAATGGGCCAGCATTGTCATTCATGCCTCTTGAGAAGAAGAATTCCATCTTTTCCCAAAATTACAAAACCATTCCCACGTCCCAAGTCCTCAAACCTACCGTGAAAAAATATAAATAAAAATTTTTAAAATATCATATAGCCAGAAACAAAAATTATTAACAAAAACCTACCATTCTATGTCGCCTTAAGAAGAAATTTATGATATCATATATTCGAATAAATGCATAATCATGTATCATCAAAAACATAAAATCCAAAAAAGAATCAAATAATTTGTCGTCAAATATCACATGATTCAATAATTTCAGGATTTTCTACCCCATAAAACCTTGAAATGTCCCGTTAATATGTTATTTTAGCCAATTTTCGATCAGGGACATCACGACCAACATCTAGGGGTGGGAAACTACAGATTTCTAGAACATATAATAGGGTTGTAGGAAAATTCAACAAATGAACAGTGAAAACCTCAAATTAGACATCACTCACCTCAAAAAAAAAAAAGATGGAAGAATATAAAGAGAGACAAAAATAAGACGATGACAATTAAATCAACCAACCAACCTGGCTTACATAGCACGGATAATCCAAAATCCATGGCCTTGAGATATCAATCCTCATCCGTAATGGAAATCAAGAAGTTATCGGGATTCAAATCTTTATGCATAACACCCATAGAATGGTAGGTTTCAACCATGCCCACAATGGTCCTAGTGATTTGAGTAGCCTTCCTATCACTGTAATGTCCCCTATGAATGATCATGTTAAAGAACTCCCCACCGATGCACAACTCCATGACGAGTTGAACGAAGGAAACATCCTTGTATGCTCCCTTTATGGTAACCACATTGGGATGCCCCTCTAGATGATTCATTATATGAATATCCTTCCTCGCATCCTCCACATCCTTGATGGACAAATATTCCTCTTGGAAATATATTTGCAAACATACGCCTTATCGATTCCCTTCTTGATAAACAAATACAATATACTTAACTAGTCTTGGCCTATTCCCCTGCTCAATGTGTACAGATCCCTAGATAACATGATCCATCTTGTGTTGTAAAACACATGCAGGTGGAGCTTGGTGACAATGGAATCTACCCAACAAGTGGTTAGGGTCTATCTCATTTTCAAATGATATATAGAGAAGTTTTGGATCTACACGAGGTGTTGTATTTGAAGTATGGGGTTGAGTTTCAGCATTATAAAGTAATCATCATAATTTATAACCCTTATTTCAACATTGGCTAGAGGATTCAAGGAGGGTTTCCTTTATAAATTTCTTGCAAATAAAATGAAGCAAAGAGCTTTGTTGATGAATGTTGAAGAACTATGTGAGATATAGCATATAAGATTTGGTCACCTAAATTATGGTTCCTTACCTCTTATGAATGAGATGTTGGTTGAATTCCATTGCTTATAGGTTGATAAGAGAGTAGTGTGCAAGGGACATGCACTCGAAATCAATTGAAATCAAGGCTTCCCAGTCTTGATAATCGTAGAGGTGAATTGTTTGTTTTCCCCATACATATACATGCCAAAATAATTTTTTGGGCCGAACAATCTAAGTGACTTGAGAATTCTCTTCCATTCTCGATCACGATGCATGATGGTTGATCAAGGATAGGTGCCTAAATTGTTCCCCCGTCTACCTAAAAATAGTCACCTCATCTTTTTAAGTCTACATTGTTTCATTTTTTAGAGTTATATTTGTCCCCACTCATTTTTTTTATTACATGTCCTTTATTCTTAGTCATGTTTTCCATGGTTGACCCCAACCTCAACTCATCCTATATTTCCCCTTTAATAAGAAACAATTTTCTTTTGTTGAATCTTCAACCAAGTGATTGGTGTGGTTTCTTTAGAGAAATAATCAAAGTGAGGAAAATTTGGAGATGATCACTCCATGGATAAAATATGGTAAGGAGGATGCAAAATCATAAGCTTGAGATGTTGTGGAAGAAGAGGAACCTTCCAAATATGGCATTTAAACTATAAATCCATATTCACCTTGATAGTAGACCTTAATATTGAGGTTAAAAAAATATTCTCGAGCTTCAATCAAATATTATGCAACACAACCTAGAGTGTTAAAATGTTCTACTCAATTTCATGACCCAAGTCACTCAAGGTGGTCAACTCCCACTAGGATTATTTTGTTAGCACTGGGAACCAATATTTTTATGATGACGTGCAATGCCTACAAATTACGATTGTGGAGTTGGAACTTAAGCTCACAATATGTATCTCTTTAGTGGTAGTTTAGGCCCTAAAAATAAGAAGAAATGCAGTTCCTTATACATTGAATGCAACATATCATAAGTTAGGAGTCTTCTCATCGTTTGCTTCAATCAAATCCCCTCTATGCAAGTTCTACTCCAAGGCGACTCCACATTATTGTTGTGTTAGATGTAGGACATACAATGTGTGTAGGTGAAAGAATTTAACTCAATGGGAATTGGACCTAAACGAAGGGTTGTCCTCACACTTGATCCAAAGGTTCTGGTGTATTTGGAGGCAATAAGTAGTAGCAACCAAATTTACCATCTCTAAAGAAAGGGTAACAAAGTTATAGTGCATATTTAATGGCAATAACATAGTTTCCCTTCCAATACTCTAGAGAAAAACTAAGCATTTACATATAGATAAGGACTACTAAAGATATCACTTCAATGTACAAGTGGATTCCTTGTTGTTATTTCCTAATAAAGAAGTCAATTAGGATACCATTGAGAGTGACACTCTTTGTTAAGTGTAGAGATAAATTCAAGGATAAAAATATCCTTATCAATATGAGGGTGAATCACCACAATGTATAGTAGGAATGAACCCCAATGACCAATAATACATACATTTAAACTTATAGTTAACATAATAATATATTTATCATTTAATGTCTTTCATAACTTATATTTACCCTTGCACATCAACCCATCGACTAGGTAGTAGTATTCCTTGACCCTAGAGTGAAAGTTTAAAAGCAAGTCCGAAGGTGGACTTATCAATGTAGAAAGAAAATAAGGAGAGATTCTTAAATTTCAAATTAAAGTCCAAAAGTGTGCCTTTGAAGGAGATGACCTTCTCAATGCATGATCCTCCATCAAGGAAATTAGAAGGAGGATCCCTACTAGAAACATAGACATTTTAGGGATGGAACTAGCTTTGGTTATGTTATGTTATGTTATGCATGAAGAAAAAATTGCATCTTATTACGCAAAAAAAAAATGGGTTTCTTTAGGTTATGATTAAGAGAAAGTTGGAGAATTTGTTGATATTATTACCATAGTCATTATAGGTTTAAGCTGGGTTAATTTCAAAACATTGTCTTGGTATCCTGAAAATGACCTTTGAGATGAGTTTCAAATTTTGTCAGATTCAATATAGTGAAATTGAAAGAGAAGAATCCCAAGAGAAAAAAGGGACATATAAGGATCCCTAGAGAATATCTAATGAGAGAATAAGGGAGAATGAAAAAAGTGTAATTTGGGTGTTAGTTATGATTCAATTGTTTTTTATTAGTAACACATTTATTTATATTATATTGATAAAAAAAACGTATATTGAGGATATGCTTAGGTTGTAAGGTCAAGAAGAATGTGTAACTGCATATTAATGTCGCACGGGGTTCATAACTCCCATAATAAAACCAATGACGTGTATAAGTACTAAAAAAAGGAGAAAAATAATGCATTGATCTATACAAGTTAGTGATCTTTTTAGCTTGGTGCAAGGACCACACACACCCAAAAATGTTTCTTACAAATTTTTTCGTATGTGATTTTTAAAGCAATTTAATATAGTTATTTCTATAATACACATAATATATCAAGAATTCATTGAACAAAACACAATAGATGAGACTCTCTTCCATTGCATTATTACTTATCATTATCTTTCTATTACCCAACAAATTATTATAGAAGGTACAGTGTTTCATTAATGGCATGATCCTTTGTTGATGCAATGATGTTCAAAGAATTTGTCATCCCTAGCTGCAAACTTATATGTGTAGTTGAAGATCCACATGATCCTACTGGGATTTCTGAGTGGCACTATGATTTATAGTTTGTTTCCACTTTAAGGTGAAACATTGTATTTTACTAAGTATAAATATCATACACTTCAAATCATCAATAGAATTGTTTATGAGGTATTGTTGTTAGGTCATTTTGTTTAAGATATTATCGTGGTTTGGATTAGTTTAGGATTCATATAAGCCACACTAATATTCTTTAGAACATTAGGGTCAAATTTTTTTGGATTTATGAGATGAGAAAACTATAAGTATTAATGTTGTCCAAAAAGTTCATTTATTTCCTTGGTGTAGCAATCTTTACTTGTTGTCTAATAATTGGTGTTGAGTTGCTTGGAAGATTTTTTTTAAGAAGAGTGGGAGGTATAGACATCCATAATTTTGTTTGAGGGATATATATGTCATGTACAAGTATATCAACTCCTTGGATTAGTGATCCCGAGTATCAATGTTGTCACCTTGAATTTTAAGAGTTACTTCCGACACTTTCAATTTACATATGAATATGTACCTAACTACATGTTTTGTTGTAATAACATATTGAAAGATATTTCTATGACCATATGATGTTTTATGATTTGAGGAGGTGAAAGATGAATTGGATTTTATTCTTATTTTGTATTCAATTCCTCTTTCTTTATGCCTTAGACTTCAGTTTCATTTTTCATCTCTTTATTATCTTTATGATGCTTTTCTCATATTATTTTTCTAATTTTATTATTATTATTATATGAGAAACAAAATTTAGAATTGAACATAATACATGGTTATAACCAAAATTTTATATTGAAAGATTATTTTTATAATTTGTGCATTTTTTGTTGTTGTTAAAGTGAATATATTTTATTTATTCGTAAAAACAAAATGATAAACCTTTTATTTGCATTACCCTAGTATAGGTATCTAATTTTATTTTATTTTAAGAATATTTAATCCTAAAATGATAATAATGATGTTAATCCTACCATAAGTGTAGGAAATGTATATCAAACATGGATAAAATTGACATGAATACTTATAAATGAAGTTTCAAACTTTTGTGATGAAGGGATCACATGGTTGGGTTGATGATTAGGGGATGACATGTTTGGGTTGATGAGTTTTAATGTACAATTTATTTTATTTTAAAATGTCCTTAAGTGCTATGGCTCTCACAATTTCACTTTGCCAGCAAAATATTTGAATCTAGCCATCCCCTTACAATGACCATTGTTTTAAATTTTCAAATAACATTAAATTCCACATCATTTTGTTCTTATAAAAATTGACAAAAGACTGTGAAAATACCTTAGTAGAAACTTACATGATAATGTCAACAAATTGAATTTAGAGAGTTCTAAAAAGTATGTTATAGAGTTCCAAGATGCATTGCACATGTATGATGTTTGTCCTTTGTTCGTCCAATTTTGCATGGACACATATAAGTCCTTAGTGGCCTTATCACTAGGATTTCATAGAAGATGGATGATATTGTAATAATGTCAAGCTCAATGTCCTACACCATGTATAAACATAAAAGTGAATTTTCCATATTGATGGTCAATATGGTAGGAATTTTCTATTTCCATGAAGCTCCCTACTCTTTTNATTTGGTTTTTTTATCCATGGGAAGTAAAAATAATGTATTTTGGGTCTTGACTACAATAACTACCACTATATTACTTTTAGTTATATTGTGAGTCGAGAAAAAAATGTGACTTATTATGCGTCCAAATTTTTGGAGTCTTTAGCTCATGGTTATGCAAGGATATGCGCAAGTTCTGGAAATGATGATCATATCTCACATGTGGATGAAATATTGATGCATGCTATGTTATGGTAAAGGGCATCATAATGGTCCATGACCCCATAAGAAATTGGTATGAACTAAGTACATAAATTTAAACCCTGGGCCATGGTGTGGGATAAGAGATCCATTATTGGTGTTACAAATCTAAAAATACCAGCATCTCCCCCTTATGGTTGAAAGAATATTCCCTCTATGGGGGATTACATGGCTCTTATAAGCCATGACCATGTACTATTAACTAAATATCCAATTCATGCCCATATAACTTGTGTTGGGAAAATATCATTTATGTAGGGCCTATGTAGTGTTTCATGACCCATGATCCTTGATATTATTAGTTTGGTATTAAGTGTAAGGTTTTTGTCCATGAATAACAACTTCTTGTATATTCAATCAGTTACATCTTATTACTTCCAATAACTAAACACACCTAACACAACCAACCCACCTAGATGACTCATGGAACTAACACACCCAACCCATATAATGAATTCACGCACCTTAGAAGCTTCAACCTATAAACCCCTAACCTCATACCTTACCCTAACGTATAACCCCTAACAAACTAACATGTTAACTCATAGACTACTTACCCGCTAGTACACCAAAACCTAAACCCCTTAACCACTAACCCACTACCCCCCTAGCCGTGAGCTTATCAAAATAAGGTAGAATATATGATTTTTGCAATCGACAAACCAATCTTATCATGTTAGATGTACAAATTAGTAGTATTGAAGATATATACTTTCTTTCATCTCCATGTATAATGCAATTTACATTTCAAGGCATGAAACTTAAAGCAATACATATTTTTGAGAAATGTGTGTGTGTGTGTGTGTGTGTGTGTGTGTCCTTGAAATATGATGTTGAGTTATTTGAAAAAAGTATTTCCTAAAAGAACGAAATTGGTCACTATAGAGAACACACATAAATTTATGAAAAATATGATAATTGATCATGATAAATACTTACATAAATATGCATGACATGAGTTAAAATTGATAATAAATACAAGGATTAAAGGTAACTAATCCCTCCTTAATTGAACATTTTTTTGAAGATCTCAAATTTGTGATTAAGGATTTGTTCTCATCACACAACCTTTCATTCATGTAGAGGTATCATATAATGGATAATGTGATGAAGAAAATTGAATTAAATAAATGGTTGTTTACCATAGACACCAAGAACAAGTATTGGTACACCTTAGATTTACCAACATAATTTCAATGGATTGAACCATGCTCCTTAAATATCGAAGGGTATTCTTGGGATTAAAATCGATCTAAGGGATATTATACATATCATTAATAGATGTGGGTTGAATGTGTTCAATCCTCTTGTAAATATTTACAATGGATATATGCATCATTTCAAGCATGGAGAGATGTTCTTAAATTTTATTTTCGTTTCTTTAGGTGGGCCTAAAAGATACTTGGAGTCGCTTTGACATACCAATTACAATTACCAACAAAAATTGCCTAAAGGTGAGGGAATTCCATCATGGTGCCTTTTAATATTATCATCATAGTTTGTACATTGACCTTCATTTGTCTAAGACATAACTAGTGCGGAATTTGAGGGAGTAAAAGAATGTAATATGTGATTAATGTGTCAAGGAAGAGGGACAAATACAAGGGAAAAAATGGTCATTTACAAGGTGGGAGAACACATTAATTAAACTAAAAACCTCACACATCCAAATATGCCATGTAAGTAAGGAGAATTTTTCTGCATCAACCTTACCTTAGTCCATTTGTCTCTAGGGATCATCTGACATTAATAGTCCTATGTCCACCACACAAGCCCTATAAACGGAATAT
This sequence comes from Pseudotsuga menziesii, assembly GCA_001517045.1. NCBI lineage: Eukaryota > Viridiplantae > Streptophyta > Pinopsida > Pinales > Pinaceae > Pseudotsuga > Pseudotsuga menziesii. The sequence goes on from LPNX010987391.1 coordinate 224,149, forward strand.
TTATCATGTAAGTGGAATATAGTGTTCGTTTCAAGTTTGGAACACTAAGGATGGATCTAATGGACTAGTCCATGTTATAAGGTAAACATAAAAATTCCTAGGACACAACATTTTCCTCAAGGGATCGGGGCCCACACATGGCTCCCTAGTCCATAATGTCATCTCTATGTGCAAAATCTATGGCTTACAAGCAAGAAATGGGAATTTCAATGTCTGTGAGACCAAGAATGGTTATCATTGATTGGGCCATAATATAAAGTCAAAGCATAACGTCTAAGGGTAAGCGGTTCATGGGTCATGTGTGATTCCCTATACCACCTCAAAGTCCCTATATACTACATAGGTAATATGTATCCAATGAGTAAGATATGTTGAACATTTTGAGGTTTTGAACACCAAGTATGGCTTTTAGTTCTTAGGTCATGGTTTGATTCAAAATTCAAGTTGTTGGGACTAAACATTTTCCCTTAGGGCTCATGAATTATGAGTGGGGCCTTACGCCACCACAAATCCATATAAAGGGAATATTGGCATGTCAGAAAGATATACTACCTATTTTATGAATTTTGGTTAACCATTGATATTTATTGTAACTTAAGCAATAACAAGGTCAAAAGACATAGCCTTAGGCCATAACTTTTGCATTTGGCCTATAAGCGAGATATGGTCTCTATTTAAATATTTCTAAAACTAAAGATGATTTTTATGACCTAGACCATGGACAAAGGTATAAATTTAGGGTACAAGTCCATATGAATTGCCTTAGGGCTCATGGAAAATGAATGGAGGCCTAGATTATAACATAAGGCCTAAATGGGGAATCTTAGCCTACATGCAAGATGTGTTCACCATTTTGAGGAAGGGCATGCCAAGGATGGTTTTCAAGGCCCATGTTATGATATAAGGTTAAATAAGGGTCTTAGGTCATAACATTTTTCTCTAAGCTCATGGTCCATGTTCAAGCCCTCAAAATACTACACATACCCTCCATAGGGAATCATTAGCATACAAATGAGATATTATAGACATTTTCTTCTTTCTAATACTAGACATGGTTCTCAATGCATATGTAATGGTTCAATGCCAAAATCCCTAGGAATACACTATAACATTCATATATGGGGCTTATGATCTATTTGTGGGGTCATAAACCACCGCATAGACCTTACAAATGGAATCTCCATCATGCCAATGAGATGTTTCTATAATGGGGATGCAACATCTTGGTGTCCAAGCAAAGGTTGATACAAAAATACAAGTTATTGGCACATAAAATTTGTCTTTGGATCTCATGGTCCATACATGGGACCCTGGACTACCACACAAGACCTACAAAGGAAATATTTGGAATATGAGTGAGATGTCATGTTTATTTAAAGGTTTATCACACCATGGATGGTATTCAGGAATCATAAAAAAAATTAGGGTTGAAATTCAAGGCCTTGAGCCATAAATTATTTGTAGAGCTCATGGGCCATGTGTGGGCCCACAATAACCACATAGGAAATTAGTAGGAAATATCATCCTAGGAGTGCATTATGGTGGTGATTTTAAGTTTTTCCACTTTAGAGTTTAGTTTTAGTTCCTAATACATGGTTTGGTGCCAAGATATAAGTTTGTTTTCAATAAAATTTGTCCTTGAGCCTCATGGGCCATGTGCGGGCTCAATCCACCATAGTTTGGCACGTGAGAGTGATATGGTGCTCATTAATTTAAATATTTTGGATTCTAAGGGTGGTTCTCATTTCCCATTCAATGGTCCAATGCCAAAAGAAAAATCCTTACACCAATATTTTCCTCTATGGCTCATGGGAAATGTGTAGGGCCTTAGCTTTAACATAACCCTACATAGGAAATTTTTAACATGCAAGAGTAATATGGTGGCCATATCAATATTGTTAACATGTCTAAGGATGGTTGTTATGAACCAAGATTTAAATTGAGGGCCTAATTCTTTATTAGTTCCAGATAGGGCTCATGTTCCATGCACGGTCTTCTAGGCCACCACATATAGCTTATGTAAGGAATATTTATCATACTTTTCATATATGGTCATCATTTTGAGGATTAACAAACTAGGGATGGTTCTAAAGGCCCATTCCTTAGTATAGGTCCATATATAGAATCTCACACTAAATATTTTCGTAAGGATATCGTGGTTCGTGTAGGGGGGGGGCATACTAACATGCATGTCCTCCATAAGGAATTTTGGGTTTTGACAGTGATATTGTTAGTATTTTGAGTTTTAAACTACCAAGGGTGGTTCTCGATACATGTCCCATGGTTTCATGTGAAAATAAATGGTCTTAGGCCATAACATTTTTTTTGGGGGGGACTCATAATCCATATATCGAGCCACATGCTACTATTGGGGACAAATATTTGTTGAGGTGGTGTCCTTGCATGTAGGTTAATAAGAATAAAGAGGAATATGAGAAATCCTTGACTATGTTCTACCCTAGGTGCATAAAGATACATGTAATAAATGAATATAAATACTACATTAACAAAATCATTATCTTCTTTAACTATAATGGTGTTAATAACTCGACATATTTTTTCCTAACTTATGTCAAATACACAAGACATATAGACTAGAATTATATACCATGAATAAAATAGATGGTTGAAAATAAAATCGACAAATTACATAAGTATTGGATCAAGTGAAAATTCAATTAAAACTTCATCAATATGAATAAGATGAAGTTGTACATACAAGATCCTTATCACAGGGCTACTAACAAAAACTACATATCCAAAACGCTAGCTAGTGAAAACCAAGAAAACCATAGCTAAACCAAGGATAATCAATAGCATTAATCAGTCCAGATAAAATCACTTTGAGGTAAGGACCCCCCCCCCCCCCCCCCCCCCCCCAAAAGAAAAAATGTCTTGAGAATTGGATTTTTGGGGGAGGTCTTGAAATAGCCACCCCAAAAAATCCAATTCTCTTGAATTTTTTTTTGGGGGGGGGAGGATTTAAAAAAACATTCAAAAGTAATTTTAGGGGGAGTCTTTTAACCCCGCCCCCCCTCCTAGAAAAAAAAATTCATGACAATTGGACTTTTGAGGGTGGATTTAAAACAACCTCCCCCAATAGTTCAACTCTCATGGATTTTAAGGGTTTTTTTAATCGCCTTGGAAAGGACCTTTAGTGGGAGGGTATATTTCAACCCCCCCCCCACAACAAACAAACAAACAAAAATCATGAAAATTGGAATTTTGAGGCAATATTTATAACTGTTTCTAGAAATATTCACCTTCTGCAGACAAAAGTTGTTTCGCTATCCCGAAATACTCAATACTATAACAAAGTATTCACAAAAATATAAAATAACTTCCCCTAAGATAACATAAAATTCATGAATGAAATACTCTTTTACCTCTCACAAGCTGTAAAAGGTTGTTCTTTAGAGTGTTTGATCTCCACAGATGTCTTGCAAGATAAACAAAAAAACACACACTAGATCAAAGTAACATGCTAGTTTATGATATTATGTTAATGACTAAGGAATTCAACAATAAATACAATGATTTCAACACAATGATATTTATGGGAAAGAAACTTTCATTTGCATTAATAAAAATGGAGAGAAAGATCATACAACCTAAGCCTTGGTGTTGAGAAACCCTTCTCAAGTGAACCGTGCCTCAAAGCTTCAATATTTCCTACTAATTTCTCACTAGTCTTGACTGAATTTGGCCAGAGTTTAGATGCAATAACATAATCTTCCTCCCTTTACCCATGGGGGGTGAGCTAGTATTTAAAACCATGGGAGGATATAATAGGTTGAGGATCTCATGGGTGAGGTGATGGAGGATCCTATAATGTTGGATCTCGATCTCCACGAAGTCAAGCTTCGAGAATCCTCTTGAAGATTCTCTTTTTCTCTTTAAAACTTGAGCACCGCTCTTTGTCCAAGGGGACAGAGCGTTACCAGGAGAGCATCACTCATTGCATAAAGGAAAGTAGTGGTGGCACCACTTATTGCTCAAGGAAAAATATTGTTACTGATATAGGTATCGCGCCTTGACCACAGGGAAAGTGCGGTGGTGTCCAAAAGTGTAGAATCACTGATCCTTGTCCATTTTCAACTTCAACACTTGAGGATTTGAGGCAAACACTGATACTTTGATCCCATTACATGATGATGATGATAAATGTGTGTAACAGAATGCCCCCCAAAGCATGAGGCTAGAGGGATAGGATAGGTGAAGGATTTGTAGGAACAACTTGTCACTTCGAGGAAAGAGTCCATTGATCAGAGATCTTCAACAACCAAGATTATTCTATAGTACATTTAAAATTTGATTTATGTCCATATGACTCACAACATGGTTGTTGACCAATACACTACAGATCCATGTGAGATATAAATAGACATGGCTACTAGAATACAGTGTAGATCCATGAGAAGAAGACTCAAACTTGGACATAGATACCAAACATACAATGTATATCTATGTCATACAGACGCAAATTTGAGCACAGTCATGACCATACAAATGTGGATCCATGCTAGGACTCATACAAATACTCCATCACAACCTGGTGAAAGCAATAAGCACTTAATATTTTACCAAGGTCTTTGCCTCGTCTTCAACAAAGTACAATTCTATCCATGTGAATATAGGTATTGAAGTTGAACATGGTAGAAACCACTTTATTATCAGTCAATGATGAGAACCGTTAACAAGTGCAAAGGAGATCACCATTGATGTCTATGATTCCCAAGGTACCCCAGTACATTCCTCTAAATGTGAATAGATTATTTCATGTCGAATAGTCAGTTGAATCGTTCGATTAAAGTTCAATGATGTAAACCTATTGTCGAAAGTGAGAAAATATTTCATTGATGTATACAGATATCAAGGTACTTCTTTTTTTCTAAAACTAATTCCCTGAAGATGAATTGAAGTCAATAGAAATAGTCTCATCGAAGGAGGGTCATGATGAATCCCAAATGAACAACACAAAAATTGGAACAAAGTTATGGAATTTGAGTATGAAGTAACCATAGGATTGACTCAAAGGTAACTGACACAAAGGTAGTTTTGATTGCAAATGAAAACTATCAACACAATTTTCCTATGAACAAAGGGAAGCATGATTGAAGACTTGGAAGCATTGAATTGATGAGGCGGATACCAAGACACAATGATTCATTATTTTAAAGACTCAAAGGAGTGATATGACTCATGAAAGTGGATCGACTCGGAAGGAAGCTGAATACCCAACTGACTAAATGAAATTCAGACAAGTGCCATGTTCAAAGGTGACTAAAAACTACCATTATTGCAAATGAAATATAGTTACCCTCCCTTATTTTCACCATCATGCTTGATTACTACCTCTTTTTGTTTTTACGAGTTAAAAGAGGGTAACAAACACTCATTGAATATTATCGTGAGATAAGTCCATTCTCATATGTTTTCCAAACCTAAGAAAGGAGGGGTTCGTTCCCAAAATAGGGTCTCTCAGTGTTTAGTTTAACGAGTACATTGAAAGTAAACTCGGTGTCATTCATGTTTAAAGAGTATGAACGAAACAGAAGAAGACTCCAAAGTTGACATGTTTTTTTAAGTTTGACACATATTGAATGTTTTGACTATTTCACTACATTCTTTGAATATCGAGGGCTAGAAATATTAGGTACACATAACTTTTTGGGATGTAGAAAGCTTGAATAAGTTATCACCATAGGATCCACCACGAAAATAATTTAAAACCTTTTTAGCATATTCATGAACTAGGCAACGTCTAAGGATAGTGTCCACTCCTATACAATACAAAGTATCACCAATAATGACATTATGTCAGCATTGATGATGAATTTTATGCCTTTCTTAATGAGAGGACTAAGGTGGGACCCTCTAGGCTTGTAGGTAAATTAAAATATTTCCATACCAAGGATCATTCAAGATATGAGGAATATATTCTCATCAAATAGTGACTCACTTTCTATTGGACCCTCATTCTCTTGGGGTAATTATGACATTAGCTTGGCAAAGGCCAAGGAAATTTTCAATTTAGCATATGCAAATCCTAGATCAAACTCCTGAAGGATAACAATCCACTTATTATATTTTCCTCCAATAATATGTTGAGATAAAATGTGCTAAAAGGGATTAACGTCTGCTATAATAGTAGTTTGTCTAATAAGAATACAATGTCAAAGTATTTGGAGCACATGCATTATAGCTAGTGCCTACTTTTCAACGTGCAAAACCTTAACTCAAGATCTGCTAGATTCTTTCTTAAGTAGTATATGATGTGTTTCTAGTGGGGATCTTCCTCTTGAACTAGAACCATCACTGTAGTAGAGTCCTATGTATCTATATATAAAATAAAATATTTGTTGTAAGATGGAGGGATTAGTAGTGGGGCACACACTAAATCCTTTTTCAATGCATCGAAAGATTTCTAAGCATTGTCATCCCATATAAATGAGACCCATTTCCTTAACAATCACATGGAACCTTTAGTAATTTTTTCATATTTTGCTATGAATCTACACAAATAGTTAGCTTTCCCTTGAAGGATTTGCAACTCGTGTAAATTGTGTCGGGGAGGAAACTAAATTATATCCTCATCCTTGAACGGATCCACCATGATACCACTCATTGATACGATAAAACCCAGTAATATGCTTGACTCAACACAGAAAATACACTTATGAGGATTCAATTGAATATTATAATGTCTACACCTATCAAAGACAACTCTCAAATGTTTAGGGTGATCCACTCTTTTCCCTAATTTAGTTGTCAAAATATCCAAATAGGCCTCAACAATTTTCTTAATGTCATGAAAGGCATAAGACATAGTGTGTTGAAAGGTTTCTTTGGAATTTGATTACTTTGTCCAAATATTTGACTAGATTGGGTTGTATAAATGGTGGAAAGCTCCACCAAATGTACCTCCCATTCCTCCTAAAGGTTGGTTGTTGTTGGTTTTTGCAAACCAACATGTGCCAAAATTCACCTACTAAGGTTTATGGAAACCTTAGTAGCAGTTCTAATAGGGAAAATTTAAAAACTAATAAACATAAACAAAAGTTACTCTAAGCATGAATAAGTAGAATTAAAAGTATATAAGAAAAAAATAAACTAAGAATGATTTCATTCTTTGACATAAATTTTGAAGGAATCAAAGAATCATTTTCTTTTTCATTAAAATAATGGGATGTATACAGAACAAGGGTTACCTCAGAGTAGCAGTGAGGGGGACCCTTGCATCTTTCTGAAGAAAAATGAGCATGGTCTCCTAAGAACCTGGTTTTCTCCAGCCACATGTCATGAGGTGCATATTTTTTGATAAATGTGAAATGGGAATACTCAAGCGAGTTTCAGATCTCAAGGGGAGATTTTGGTAGAGTAATGATATGGGAAATGAGTGGAGAAGTTTTGTTGTAATGAGGGATCTTCATGGTCAATTTATAGGCACCGTAGTTAGGATGGAGGGATGAGGATCAATTTGGATATGTTTCCATTTTTTATGTTTTTATTTTTTGAAGTTTATTTTACCTATCCATGATTTTTGGGATCCTTATCCATGTTTTTGGGTAAGTGTCAAGTTTCCTTTTTTGTGAAAAAAAAAATCCAAAATGCCATTTTAGGAAATATGACTCATAAATTTGGATTACATGAGTCAATTTAATATTTAAAGTGGCCTTTTATGATTGACTTAGGTATTTTTTATAAATGAAGCTCTACATGGTGGAAATGAAAAGTGGTTAATGACATATAGGTTTGATGAGGCTAGGTCATATGTCAGGTGGACAAATTTTGGTGTTGACAGATTTCCTCCTGATGTGTGAGGCCGGGAGCTCATTGTATGGCTGATATACATCAGAATATATTTCTTTTCTGGGAGATAAATGTTGTGGTGGCATAGAGAATGGAATCTATGTCAGAAGTATATCATTCTTCAACAAGACTACAGGGGCCCTGACTTGCATATACAACACTCAAGATGGTTGATGTAGATATAATCTCAAATATACAGATGAGGTGGGAATACCCATGCTCATATCAATGTCTCAATATATACAAATTGTTGGAATATATTATATTCCTTGGAAGGTAATAATGTCTTTGTATTATGTCGGAAGTTGTCTACAATTTTATGTAAAAGAGTAATACATTTAACCCATAGTTATATGGTGTTGCATTTACTTATGTAGATTATTTGTCCATGGTATTGTATTAAGAGATGTTATTTTGGAGAATTATATTATCCCACATGCAACATGTGAGAGTAATTCCTCCCCATTTCTTAGTATATAACAGGGTCAAGTGAGTCTCTACATATTATGTATTCTTGATGTAGTAGTGGTACTATTGTGACACTATTGTACATCATCTATATTCTTTGCGGTATTTGTGCTTTGCTCTCTTGTAAGATTGGAGAAGAAATTATGGAGATAATAGAAGACTACCTTCCCGTGGACGTAACCCATTAGGGTGAACCACGTATATCGGTGTTCTCTTGTCCTTTTCTTTTATTGTTCTTATCTTTTATGATATATTGTTGGTTGCTTAGATAGGTTAACTAGTTTAACTTGACTATACTATTCTAACATGGTATCAGAGCGGGTTGTTATGATCTAGTGCCTTCTATATCTTTCAAGCAGTAATGATTATCATTTGGGCATTGCCATTTTGTTGTAGATTTGCTTTCTATCTGGTAGCCATTAGGCTTCTCTTCATATCTGGGCATATTTCTGCATTTTTTTTAACCATAACCCTAATTTGTTGTGTAATATTTTTGCAGAATTTTTTCAAGGGTTTCTTGATGTTTTTTCTGTAGATCTACATGATTTCGGGGCTCTCCTCAAGGAGATATTTCTTCCGATTATAAAAACGATAGTTATAAAAAAGGGTCATAACTTAGTCATTTTTTACCAATTTTTTTATTATAACCTATTTTTGGAATTTGAACAACCATTCTGGATCTACCCACGTGACCAGAACAGAAAAATGCGCATTTATGGGCTTCCTTTCGGTAATAAAAACAGAAGTTATAAAAAAGGGCCATAACTTGATCATTTCTTACCATCTTTTTTATTGTAACTTATTTTTGGAATTGAAACAACCATCCTGGATCCACCTATGTGACCAGAACGGAAAACTGATCTTTTTAGGGAACATTTTTCATCACAAGGTTGTAAGTGAAAGTTTCTCCTCTCTTCTTTACTGTGTTTTTAACTGTGCTTTTGCAGATTCAGATCAGTAAAGTGTAACTGTTTTCAATTTCTTCACTATTTTTCTATCATTTTTCAGTATTAGGTTTTCTTATTTCTTATCAAAATTTCACTCATTATGACTTCCGAAGTAGCTCATGTTCCTGAATTAGTTGGTTCTAACTATCTTGCCTGGAATAGAAAGATGATTGATGTTTTCAGGATTAAGAATCTTTGGAGGCTAGTTAATGGTGAACATAAGACACCCCCTGTTGTTGATGATTTGGCTATATGGGAAGCTAAAAGTGATCAAGCAAGGGGGCTCATTGGTCAAACTGTTGCAGATAGTCTTCAGGTAAGTATTGAGGCAGGAGACAACCCGGTTCAGGTATGGAAAATTCTTTCCTCTTTATTTGATAAATCTAATGATGTTTCGGCATATTATCTTGAAAAGAAGATCTTTTATCTCGAACCTACTGATTTTGAAAGAGTTGAGTTATATCTTGCTGAATTGAAAACTTTAAATGAGAAATTAAATAGTTGTGGTAAAGATTACAAGAAAACTAACACTACTCTTATTATTCTTGTAGAACGTAAAATGCCATCTTGTTTTGATATGTTCATCCAAAGTAGGAATAGAGCTCTAGAATTGTCTCAAAGTACTATGAAGCAAACTTTTGATGATTTTTGTAAAGGATTGATCAATAAGCAAGAATGGTTAATTGTTTCAGGACAACTCACACCTAATAAAGCTCTAACTGCACTTAATAAGAATCATAAGAAAAGTTTTAATAATGCTAAAGGTTCTAATCCTTCTAATACTAATTATGGACATGCTTCTCATGCTTCTAATGTGTTTGTGCCAGAAATTGTTTCCAAGGCCAAAGAAACAAGCCAACACAATCTCAAATATAAAACTCAATAAAACTAGGGTTTAAGGTTTGTTTAAAAGGTTTTTTAATGGTTGTAAGCTTTGGGAACAATCAGGGAATACATTCATGAGCAAGATAATAACTAAATTATAAACAGAAAATTATAAAGATGCATAATATATCACACAAGATCCAATAGAAACACTATGCTGAGGTTCATTCATAAAAGACAAGCATCACCAGCAAATACACATAAACCAGTATTGAATATATCAATTAAGAAACTAAACAAGTTCAATAATGAAGCCAATACAGAAAACTGAAGGGGAAAAATGTCATATATCTCATAATTTCATCATCAAATGCATATAAGAGTCTTGGTACTTAACTCCTGAACAAGTCTAAAGACAAAAGCAATCTGAAGACCTCCTGTAGCTCCCAAAAATCAGAACCCCTCTAATGACTTCTAAAACTCTCTAAATACTACTTTTACAAAAATAGTTAGGTATCAAAAACCCTAACTCTCTTCAACTACTTGATAGGATAAAGTAAAAGTTAAAATATTACAAAATGTGAAATTTACCAAAAATAGTAAATCACTTAACTAATGAGTTTCTGAAAAAGATAACAAATAACTGAAATGAACAAGTGACTCATAGCTCTTTTGTTGCCTTAGCTAGCAAAGCAATGCCATCTAATGCTTGAGTTTTCCTCTTAGATTTCTTCTTCTCCTGCTCCAGGTTAGTTATCTTTTTGGTGAGCTTCTTGTTTTCCTGCTGCAAGCTCTTTACTGTCTTTTCCAACTCTGTACAGTGCATGTCAGTAGTTCTTTTTCTCTTGAGAACCTCTTTGGATACTGCTGTCAGCTCCTGGAAATGATTGTTGACATCCTGTAATTCTTCTATAAGCCCTCTGTTAACCATCATCAACCCATCATTGACATCTTTCATGTATTTCATCTGTTGTTTATACTGCTGAATAATTTTCTGCAAGCTTTGTTTATCTATGTCAACTGACCTTACTGTAATGCTCTCTTGTTCAAAACTAGGGATCTCAAGTATGTTTGCATCCTTTATTAACAATTCTGCGAAATCAGCAGGAATACTAGGGTCTTTCAGAATACCTCCTTCCCTAAGTATAAGCTCATCTTCTTCTTCCCATTCTTGATTTTCAACAGGAGATACTTTAGCTTTCTCTTCCTGTTGTTGCTTTACAAGTTTATTTTTTTATCTCAAGAATTATGGCAGACAATTCAGACTTGGGCTTCCTTAACTCTTTTTCAGACTGTGATAATCCTTTTACCTTTGCAGGCTGAGAAGAGGAAGGTTTAGGAACTTATTTTCCTTTGTTTTTACTGTCCATTTTACCAATTTATGTCTCTTCATTTGAGGTAGTATCAGTCAAGACAATCTCTTGTTTGGAATTCAATTTTGGATTCAGTAACCTCTTCATATTCCATCTTAGTTTATTTGTTGGCCTGGTTTTAGGCCTCCAATATGGGGTTACAGTCCTTTTCTTATTCTTATTAGGTTTGGTTGCTTTGATCTCTGAAATGAAGAATTCTCCACAGGTTTCATGCTTGCCTTCTGCTTTATCAATGGGCTGATCTTCTTCTAGTAAATATCCCTCTTTATCTGAGAGAATGGTGAGTGGACTTCTCTGTTGGGTTTGAAAATCATCTTCAGGCATAGCAACCTTTTCTATAACAGCAGCTCTATCTTCCTTGGAAACTCCTGCTGGTATCAACTGTTGCCTAGGCTGCAATTCTTCTTCTGAAAATAGTGAATATCTACCTGCAGTACCAACTGAAAACACTTTGGGTTTACTGTCAACCTCCACATGCTCTGCTACCTTCTCAGCTTCAACATCCTCCTTGTCTTCAAGTTTAGCTTTCTGACCTAATTTCTTCAACATTACCTTCCCTTTATCTACTTGCCTCTTAGGCTGCTGATCTTCTTGTTTGACATGAAAACCTGACCAAAAAAGAAAGAAGTCCCAATTTTTACCTTCATGCTACAAAACAGTGCTAATAATCAACTTAATTATCCCATGATGAAAGATTGATTGAGAGGAATGGTCCATCTTCCCTTTCACCCTGTTGGACATCTTCTGCAAGCTTTTCAAAAAGAAGAATGGCAGGCTCATCTTGGACACACCCACCATATGTTGAACAAATCTGAAGTGATACTTATACACATAAGCATACCTGCCCTCGTAAGTAACATAACTCTGCAAAATTCTAATTGGCTCTATCCATTCCTTTCTAAAATTTCGAATAAGGATGCCTTTATTCCAGTCTGGAGTGACATTTGGTAATAGGTATCTCTGAGGATCAAATGTAAAGGGCAATTTCTTAAACCATAGTTCACCTTCATTCTTAATCTCAGTAGCTTCTGGAATCAACTCCACTGTCAATATGAATTTAAGAGTATCAAAGGTCACCATGTCATTTTTACAACACTGTGCAAACCTACAAGACACTTCAGCATTATACCCATCTATCTTCTTGAAAAATTCCATCCAACCAGCTTGTTGAAATAATTCAACACATCCAGGAATCTTTTCAATCCACCCTACATCAGTTGGTTCAGCTCTGTTAATTTTACCACTCTTACCCATTTTTTTTCAAAGGATGGAAACTGTATGATTTTAGGGTTCAACAGGTGACTTCGTAGCTTCCCTTTTTTATGCAAATCTTCTTAGGTTTTACTGACAGCTTTTCTTAATCCTCTCTGACTGTTCTTTTCTTTTTCCTAATAAATATTAGGTTTATCATAAGCATAAGAGACTTAGGTCATTTAAAATCTTCCAAACTCTTCACTGCAACCGGTGACTGTCATGCAATTTAATTGTTCTATTGGCTGTCCATCTCCAACATGTAGAATAAACCTATGTATTAGTACTCATAACCTGCCAGAATCATGTATAAACCATCTCTGCACAAAAAGAGTATTACATGAAGAATCACAGTTGTCAACCTTTAGACTAAACGCAGCCTGTTTATAGGTTAGATGAGAAGGTATATAAAGGATAAACCATCTTAAACTTAATCCATTGTCAGCTCTCAGAAATCTTAGTGTCAAAATGATAATTAGTTTTCATCAACTCTCAAGCCTTTAGCTCTTCGCTACTTCTTTTGGCTTTCAAAAACAGTAAGCTCTTAAAACCTAGAAAAATTAGGTCTTTAGGCTATCTAGGTTTTTATACTGTCACAAATATCCATTTCCTTCATCTCATGTTGCACCAGCAGCAGTATTAAATTTGAATCATCGTAACATACATTGTATTTCAACCCAGCCTCTTGTAAACTTCAACAAATGCATAGTCCATATAAAGCTAAATTTCAGTCCTCCACTTAACAGAACATCTCAACCTGTCTCAGGCAGCTATTTCTTTGGATGAAATTTCATTTAACAGCACAATTTAACCTTTCCCTTGATCAATTTTGCTAAAACGAACCCCACCGAAAAAGCCCCAAATTTTCAGCTATATTGGCTTATCGTGGAATACCTTTTAATTGATCGACTGCAGTGGTCTAAAATCATGACATGAGTGGTTAAGTTGTTCACCTTGAATGTACAGGTGTCCTTCAGGATGCAATTTGACTGCAGACAGCAAAATCATGAAGCCCTAATTTCCCGTGACTCCATAAAACCTCACTCTATTTCCCAGCGGGCGTATCTGGTTTTTTAGTGATTATGGTTACTCCACTAAGTCCTTCGTCTTTGAATGTGCATGCAAATGACAACTCATCTCTCATTTAACTCAAACCACGCTGCTACTTGTCAAAATGAATTGCATTTGGGCTCACGATGACCACGATTCCCTCACGACGTGGAACCACTTGTTCTTATGATAATTCCTGAACCCACACGTAGTAAATACTCCACAATACATGATTAGTCACTCAACATTTAAGAAAATGCCAAATTTTTGCTAAAAAATTGGAAGAAATGAAGGTCGTGATATTCTTGTAGCGTGCCTTTGTAAATTTCGAGCTCCAACACTACAAGAATAATTTTCACTCTGTTTTATCGCCGTCTTACAACTTTTAGGCACTTTGTATGGAGTTTAAAAACTGCTTGAGTAGTGATCATACATTACTATGCTCAGAATAATCATTTGTGAATCCATTCTTTGATATCATGACCTTTAAAATCCCCATCAAAATGTAAAGGCTCAAAAATAAAACAAAACTATAAAATCCAAGTTCAAAAATTTACCTAACAACCAAAAATTTTCCTAAAGGAAGCAAATAATCAAAGTTAAAACAAAAGAGTTACTTCGAATAAAATGAAAATCAAACCAAAATTGAAGAAACAAATTACTGACTTAACATAATGAAAATAGTAAACAGAAGAAAGTGTATGATCCTTATTAACATTGTGGTAAAACTAACCATCCTGAAAAGAATTGTTTTAAAGCAAAACATTTAATGGTTAAAGCTAAAAAGAAAACCTCTAATGACTCTCAAGTAGCTTATGTGCATCTGTTGTTTTTCCTAATAATTCTTCTTCTAACGTGGAATGGATAATGGATTCTAGTGCATCTAAACATATGACTGGTGATGCTTATTTATTTACTTTTTATGATTGCAGAGGTTATCTTGTTCCTACTTGTCTCTAACGTTCCTATATGGAAGCATTGACATTTTCAGGGCATTCATCTCTTGCATATTAACATCATACTAATAAGAAATGCACCTATGCTTCATATTAGTTACTTGATGACTAAATTTTCATATATTTAAGTGAAATCTTTGGCTCACTATTTATATGTTGTGGCTGACACTTAATGTGTAAAAGTAACTTCATTTTCCTTAATGAGCAAGTTAATATTTTTTTTGATCATATTATGTTGACATTCCTTTATATGATGTTTGCTAACCTTTGGTATATAAGCATATTCATTTCTGTGCGAGAAATTTTGTTTTATGATCTTTATATGCTTTAATATTGAAAGCTCTTATGCATATAAGTTCTCTATTTAGGCTTTCACCTTATTCCAGGAATAATGAAGCACCGTCTTCTACTGTTAAAGTCATGATGTTCATATGTATGATATAATTTTTGATGTATAGACCATTGGGGTCTTGTTTCTTTGATGTTTGAGTTCTTCTACAGATATTTATATTGCACCTTGATTGGAAGAATGTCTGCTATCCGCATGTGTATTGGCCATCTGGGTTTTTCTTGTACATTGTTGTGGTGTTCTCGGCCACACATTATCTATCGGTCGTCAGAAGGTATATGTACACTGGTGTGGATGTTATATCAGAGTTCTTCAGTTATCATGTATGGTTGTGATGATTCTTGTGGTGATCTGGGCATCTTGCGATTGGATTCTGTCACATGTTCTCATCATTTTATTGTTGGGTCTTTCATCGTACAACCTGGTTCGTGTGCACTTTCGTGATTTAGTGAGAAGCGGTTGTTCATCGTCAAATTCCATTAGCCGAAGTGTTCTTCTTATTTGCAGCTTTGGTTCTTCTGGAAGTTGTCATCAAGGGGGAGCAGTAATGACTCCTTCCTTCCTTAGCATTAGTGTGGGCCCTTATCCCATACATTGTTAAGGGGGGTGTTGGAATATATTATACTCCTTGGAAGGTAATAATGTCTTTGTATTATGTCGAAAGTTGTCTACAATCTTATGTAAAAGAGTAATACATTTAACACGTAGTTATACGGTGTTGTATTTACTTGTGTAGAGTATTTGTCCATGGTATTGTATTAAGAGATGTTATTTTGGAGAATTATATTATCCCCCATGCAATATGTGAGAGTAATTCCTCCTCATCTCTTAGTATATAATAGGGTCAAGTGAGTCTCTACATATTATGTATTCTTGATGTAGTAGTGGTACTATTGTGACACTATTGTACATCATCTATATTCTTTGAAGTATTTGTGATTTTCTCTCTTGTAAGATTGGAGAAGACATTCTGGAGATAATAGAAGACTACCTTCCCGTGGATGTAACCCATTAGGGTGAACCACGTATATCGGTGTTCTCTTGTCCTTTTCTTTTCATGTTCTTACCTTTTATGATATGTTGTTGGTTGCTTAGATAGGTTAACTAGTTTAGCTTGACTATACTATTCTAACACAAATAATAATGAGGTCCAAAGGGTACCTACATGAATAATTGTTGTGTACATCAAAGGTGTCAAAGAGAGACTCAAATCTAGACTGTAATTTTAATACCCCAAAATTCGTAAAAATTTAAAAATTTTCTTGCGACAATTAAAGTTTAAAATCATCAATAAAGAGAGTAACTTAACTCCTAACAATTAACATCCTACAGGGTCTAATCTAGAAACTAAACAATTTTCTTTACTAATTTCTATAATTGCACTCTTCACTAACTGCATCAAAATTAAGTATTGAAAAATGGATTTAGTAAGTAATGATCTAAAGTAGTATGAGCTGAATACAACTGTTTGTTTACTATGTATGAAAGTTTGTCTCCTGCTTAATGAAGGAACTTCAGTGCATGCCCGAGGCTTACTTAGCTTTTGAAACTAATGCAGTGAAATGATGATTCTTGTACGGGTCTTTTTACAGGTAAAACATTTTGTCCTCAGTTTCAAGATCGAGACTAATTATCTCAACTTGCAAAAGTAAAATGCTAGCATGTTTATTTAAAATAACGTTTTGTGAAAAGATGAAGGTATTGCCAAACCTGTTTTCCTTTTCAAATCTTGAAATCGGTTATGTTAATGTAAAATGATGATGTTTGCCTATATTTTTTTGTATTTAAAGGCGTATATACTTAGAAACACGAGCAAAGATAGAAACTTATGTCTCTAGCCTAAAATATGAACATAACTTGTAAATCTTAATTTTAAACCTATTGTTGGTGTAATAGATCTTAATTCTACAAGCAACATTATAGAAGGAAGGTCCTATAAACTAAGTCTTGCAATACTATTTTTACCAAAGTATTTCATATGCAATGGGATTAACATATGCCCGAAATGTGATCATAAACAAGAATTAACCTATGCTTGTGTATTGTTATGTGGTTAAAGAATTGGACATTTGTATATGTGAATATAATGAATTATGCAAAGTTTTAAAATTATAATTATCATAGTATCTAACATTTGTTGGTATTGCGGGTTTAACAATGCTTTTCGAGACTATGGAGAAACTTGTATCCAAAACCCAAAAGATTTAACTCTTGGTGTAATCCACGTGGCTAACAGTTTGTGGATAGGGTTTGTGTGTTGGAAAACCCTACTACATAAGCGATCAAACCCTAAATTTTCACATTGTTACCCAACATTTCATTGCTTGGTAGCGCTTCTAGGATCATAGCCTCTTAGGACTTTGGTGCCATTGTTTAGCTCTGTTAGTGATAGCCGTCAATGCCAATGTTTTAGCTCTGTGAGTGGCTTAACCTACTTATCCGCCAAACTTGAATCCTCTACAAAATATAGTAGTGTGGTTACTGGATCTATAACACACGGCTTACTTGTGGAAATCGTTGATAGTAGGGATATTTGGTTCATCGTGGCTTTTACTATTTGCTTTCCTATTCTCGTGGAGTTTTTTAGAATGTGTTTCTCCTGCGCAACTACTAGGGTATGAAGTTTTCCTTGGCCAGGATTGCTGTGCAAAACAAAAACTACATGACCGAGCACAAAAATATCTCCAGGTAACTCATTTTAACCCTTTCTTCAATGCCATAAAATTTATTACTGTAACAAGTTTTTTTTTTTAAATGAACTTAACACTTCTCAACTTTCTTCTGTAGGCTTCTCCTATAGGTGAAATATCGCTACTATGATTTGGAAGACATAGGATACTTCAGGAAAAAGCTCCACACTTCTCAAACAACCGTTTAAGCCTCAGTTTTATGCCTGAGGTTTCTTCTGTGGTGATGTGTGGGGTTTGGAAAGATACTGTCTCGCTGAGAGATCCCTTGTCATAGCTGTGTTTGAACAATGCTTCGATGGAAAAGGCCGTGTGGCAGTAGAACTGTTTTGTTCGATTGTTTATGTTTTTATTAGGGTTTCGCAGTTTGTAAACATTTTGTTTTTAACTTGTAATGGTTGACAATAAAATGGGTACATCGGCCTGTGTAGAAAAGAGTCTTTGATAGACTTGGACATCGTGGTTTTCTATGTTGTAAACTTCAATTTGTTTAATCTTGGATTAATGAAGTTTTGAAGAACCTTGTGGTTATTTACCTGTATTTGGTGAATGATTTGATAGAATATAATGCAAGGATTTCGTTGTTGGTAAAAGTCCATAATTTTGATGTTTGTTATGATGAGGTTATTATGTGGAATTTTAAAGTGAAAACTAGTTTCTGGGTTTTCTTTGTAGTATAAAGATTTATTTATGAAATAACAAAAGCAAAAGGGGTTTAGCATTACAACCCGAATACGACTGTGTAAATTTGATTTGGAATACTTAATTTATCTTTGCTTATTTTATTTTAGTGTATAAATGATAAATAGTCTAAACTCTGTTTCTGTGTAAAATTGGTTTAATATAGGGAAATTATAATGTAGATATTATAATTATATAATGAAGAATTTGATTATCAAGGGTATGGATAAAACTGTAAATACCCTATTCTGGAAAGAGGAAAGAAGGAAAGATTTGGCTGATATTTTCCCTTAATTAGGGTTTGTATTTTTATTTTAAATTTAAAACTCTACATTGTTCTTGTTTTACTTTGATGTATTTGATATCTGATGTTTTAATTACAGTATTAATGAAATTACTTAGTTGTTATTTTGCAAAACCTAAGTTATTACTATAATTTCATTATACTGTTTATAAGTTATTCATATTTACATTATTTTTCTGTTTTCTGAAATAGTTAATAACTATATGTATTTATAATAGGTTAAGCTTAAAGATAGTGGTTATTACTGTGTTAAAAAAAACACAATTACACAAAATGTGTACTGGTTTTAAGAGACCTTCTTTTATAATAATTTATGTTTATGTTTTAAACAAATGTATTTTAACTAAGGAAACTTCTAAAATAGAGGAATTTTTCTTCTAAATAACTCTATAAATATTAAAAGTAAATAATCATATTCCTACACATTTTTATTTGAATTGATCATCAAACTTAATTTCACCTACTGTACTACAGTACTACCTCTTAAGAGGTGTCGAAAAATACACTCAGGTAATTTATTCATCAGTAAATTTAAACTAACCCTAAATCATTTATTCTAAAACATATTTGAACAGAATTTATCAATCTTGTAACAATAAAATATTTAACTAACTAACAAAATAATCATTCATATAGATGCATCAAATCCTAAATTTATACATTCTAGTTTCTATGCTTGCATAAAGTAAATAAAAATCACATTTAGAACCAGGTAATATAGAAGAGGAGACAACAACCTAAGGAGCCCATTCCTCCCAACCAACTTCTGAAGACAGCTGAGCTGCAAATCTTAGGACCCCCGAGCCTATCTACTGGTCCACCTGGTTGAAAGCACTGGGTGAGAGAATAGGTTTAGAAACCCGTGCAACTCCACAGAGTAATCAGCAGTAATATTTCTGCCTGTAGCAGTAACAACTCAGCCCAAAATAGCTACACTAGTTCAATAAATCAGAACTTTCCCACTCAAACACTTCTTCCTGTCCCCTCCATCAAATTTCTTGTGCACCAATTTCAATCTAAAATTTCACAAGTAATGATTGAGCAGCCTCAGTTGAATTCTATTAGTGCCAAGATCATGCCCATAGGTTGGGCGAAAAAAGGGCTCTCTCCCGGGAAACAGTAGAACCGCTTTAGACTGCGCATCCGACCCTGCACAGTCAGAGAGGGATCTCTCACTTGTTTTCAGGTTTACTTCACGTAGGATATTTTATCAAGAGCAGTTAGGAGGCCATATTCTTGAATGGAACAAAGTGCGTTAATGTGAGATGCAGGTGGGACTATCAGGGTGAGGAACCATTGGCAATGGAGTCAAAGGCTCAGGTAAGGAACATTTACAGGAGGAAAAGAATGGCATGGGTTTACAGATAGAGGCAAGATAGCTGTCGATCTTGCAATCAGGACATATTTAGCGGGTGATTAGTAGATGAGAGGGAACATCCCATCACACAGAGCACCAACAAGATGAATTCTACATAACTTTAGAAGAAAAATTAATGAATGTCTGAAACAACAGGTGGAGCATAGCATGTATGAATTCCAAACTGTTATACACTCAGTTCAGACATGAAAGAAATTAACAAACTAGAATGAAAACAGGATGAACATTTCACGTAAAGAAAATACATATTGAAAGAATCAACGACACATGAATCTCTGTCTTGAAAAACAATCCTTCCTCTGCAATCTTATTCATAAAACGGGTATCAAATCTTATTTACAATGGGGAGCCTCAGCCCTTGAAGGTTTCCCAACCCACCAGCTAACTCCTATCTCCCCCTATCGCGAGTGTATTTATACTACTTCAGTGATGAGATTATTCTCCGAAACAAACCCCAAAATTGTTTCTAGTCACAATCATGCATTAACAGTCTAGAGAGTGGAACTATTGCCATGATTTACAAATATGAGAAAACATTATGGAGCTGTAGCGCATGGTAACATGGACTGACAGCTCAAAGTTTTCTTTATCCTGGTAGTTAAAGATGGTCATTTTCCAACTCAGGCCGTTTCAGACATGGTTTTTTGTCTCCTTTGACCAGCCTGCTTCTTTCAGACCACGTTGCTCAAAGGCTGACAAGAAGGCCCGTGCCCCGATGCTTGACATTTTCCCATCCCTTCCTTCATCTGGTAACATGGTTATGGGAGGGAACCGGGGGAAAGGGTGGCCATGCACTTGATGATGATAAACGTCTTAAGAGATTTATCATCCTTGTACCACTTTCTCCCTCCTACAAGGAGGGTTTTCTTGCAGACCATGTAGCGGGGTGTGTGTTTGACCTCCTTCTCATCCGTGGCAAGGTCGTTAAGTGGAGACCATAGGGGCGATGATGAAGGCTTCAGACCTCCATTATCCCAAAATTAGCATTTTCTCCAACAATTCTGCCACCCTTGTGTGTTGGGACTTCGTAGGTTGTGATTGCAACTGGAGGTGTCAGAGAAGTGTCCTCGGGATGTAAAAACCCATGCATAGCGCATCTAAGGGTAGGGATGTGTTGAAACAATTGAACCTCCCTAGGTGTTTAACATTTGTGCCCCGGTGGTTGGCGATTTCCTGGTGCAAATAACCAGGACGATGAAGGAGCACAATTTCATGTTCACCAACCATCAGTACCCCCTATCAAACTAACCTCTCAAACCACACAGCCATGGCTGTCTACGAAGGAACTCAACACTTCCCGTAGTCCAACATTTACCTCTCACCATCTGTACATTTCCATACCTCGACAATTTTAGAAGATGGATATATATAGGGTAAACCGAAACAGCCTGAAGATGGCTATACTCTTGAATACCGGTCGATGTGACAGTAGCATGTGTGACGCCAGGGTGGGTATCTTCTCTTCTAATGTTCAATTATATTATCTGATATGGATAGGATTTTAAGCACTTCCCGCGTGGCTACCCAACTAGTTTCAAGGACTGTGGATTTGACCTTTCTTGCATTTTCATTCATTGTGACGGTGGTGCTGAGTGGACTCAGTTCATGGATTCTCTTTACTTTGTTTAGATGTTTGATTTGTCATTTCAAAACCTGCACTTCTTGCTTCCCTACTGTTTCTCCCATGTGAGCCATGTGCCGGACCTACCGAGAGGTGGATTATGCGTATGAACGACCCTTCCACTTTCACCTCCGCAAGGGATGTGACACCTGCAGCCTTGAGGCTTCCTCGGCCCTCCGATTTGGGGGAACCTTTCACATCCACCATCCACGTTTCTTTACTTATGCCTCCAATTTCTCCTTTCTTGATACAATGGGTAGCTTTATATTGTGGCATGTTCTTACCCATCGATCGGGATCGACCTCTCCATGCAACCATCGATCCGATTGGGTCCTACCACCTCTTTGTGAATCGATACCATGACGTTGTCTGTGCTATTTTGGATCATGAAAAGAACCTCGACCGTAGATCTATTCCCTTCTTTGTCGTGAGCATTGATATTCACACTTGATACCACTTTTTGCGATTTGAAATCATGACTTTTATCCGCACAAGTCTGGTTTGTGAAATCGGTTGGGACCATTGATCTACTTATGATCTCATCTCCATCATCAGATGCTTCCGACCTTTAACTGCTTCGCGATTTGGGAAATCTCCTTCCATCGAGCATGTTTGCTCAGCGAAACTATTTCAGGTCGTTGATCAGGCTTCGCCTTGATCTCAGTCTTTCATTGTTTGCCCATTTTAATGGGCTCTGTGAAAGACAAAATTTGACCGTTCTCCTGTGTCTTGGGCCAAAACCATGATCTATCATCGCTCTTCTTCCTTGTGATCCCGGATCGTTGGGCAATGACGCTTATCTCTATCATCCATGTTGTTGCAAGCCTTCACCTCCAGAAGAGTCTACCACTATATATTTACCTCTCTTCATCATCCGACAGTCTTAAAACATGGAAAATGCACCTTTGATAACCTGAAGGGTGTTCACATAATGTTCAAATGAATGGAACCCTCCTCGAACTCTGTCAGGCCCATAAATCGACTGTTGCAAATGGAGTGTTAACAGCTGGCTCCATGAGGGATGTTATCCTCCCAGGGAGGTAGAAAAGAACCCACGTAGACCAAGTGCCAAATCCATTGGGCTATCCTTAATCTTTTCTTCAAAGCCTCCATTCTGCTCTGAGCTACTGCTTCAGCGACTTTATGTCACTCTTGCAAACCATGCTCTTGACTACAAATCTGTGCTTACAACTGAAAATGAAAAAAAAACTAAATAGTAATGAAGGAAATGCTTGATGATTTCTGAGCTTATTTGTTCCTACCTACCCTACCTAACTCAGTGCATAAGTCCGGTTAAGTGAAATCAGACTTCCAATGAAGCCAATCAAGCAACTTGCCTAATAGTTTTGTTCCTTTTTCGTGCTTGATGGAAATAAATGAAATATATAATGGGAGAGGGAAATGACAAATAGACTGATGTTTAAAGCATATATGTGACCAGTCATCATCCTTACCCAACCCTTCCATGTACTCCTCTATGGGGTCATAGAAAACACGGAAACCTCCAACATATTATGTCTTCTGCTCACGGGAAAGCTGTCTGGAACTCCCTTCCTCTGCTGATTTGTCAGGAAGATACTTGGAAGATTGTAGAAGAGGGACCATAGAATCTTTGTTTAATGAAACATCCATCTTTTCGCTCAAAATTCTGCAATGAGAGCTTCACTTTCTTCATGTGCCTCAGGAGGGAGGTCCTCCTTTTCTCCAACAGAACCGAGTAGACATATTCCTCCTATATGGGGTGATATTCTTGAAGGCAGAACATTAAAAAATGTATTTATTTGAGGGATGATGCATCCTTCTTCATGACTCAACACCTCTTCACAAATTCCTGACGTATCAGTAGTCAGAGAGGGATTGCATGAATGTTTCTTTTTATCATCTTCTCTTCCGTACAGGTTTATGGACTGCACCATCTCCCCTTCCTTCTATTTTTGCTTAGAGGATTTAATCATGTTTCATATTAACTCAAAAGAGGAATAACACAAGCGTAGGCTATCACCTCTAGCACCTTTATCACCTTTTTCTGCTTTAACCTTCTGACTTCACATTGCAGCTTTATTTTCTCCATCAGCAGGCCTTGGTTCTATAGCCAGCTCTTCATGTATAGCCCATGGGTACTCTTCCTCATATTCATCGTACACAGGCACACGGAGATTGCAATTTTCTCAGCCCCGGATCCGTAAAGGATGATTTTAAGAAGGAAGAGTACTATAGAACGATATGCTCCTATATTGGGATGATCATCTTTCTGTATACCAAGGGAAAGCTGTAGTTGAACAGGGACTTTCCCATTCTGCTTGCAGAGCCCAACAAATTTTAATGTATCTTTTATTTCACCACCGTTGTCCTGACCTGCCAAATTTTTGGACATCTTAAGGTTTTCCTCAACCTCCAAACAATCAATAAACATATGTTGCAGAGTGGTTGATTTTATTTCCAAAAGAAGCAAAGACAGCTCAGGAGGAAAGGTGGCTGCATAATAGATCTTAGCAGCGTTCTCAAGAGGTTGGAATTCCTTAGGCATGTTATAATAAAGCTTGCAAATATTCTGTTAAAACTAGATATGGCCTCACCCTCATGTCTCTTCAGGGAATAAAATTCTAAAAGTATTTGATCCAGTAGCCTTCTCCTACCCCAAAACTTTAAAAAGGTGATAGAAAACTCTTCCCAAGTATTGATGGACTT
The DNA here is from genome assembly GCA_001517045.1 of Pseudotsuga menziesii. Lineage (NCBI taxonomy): Eukaryota > Viridiplantae > Streptophyta > Pinopsida > Pinales > Pinaceae > Pseudotsuga > Pseudotsuga menziesii. The sequence goes on from LPNX010987391.1 coordinate 248,539, forward strand.
AGGCTGCAAGTGTTTGAACCATTCTTTAGCATCTCCTTGCAAAGACTCGAAAAAAGCCCTCATGTAGATATCATCATGTTATATCTCAAAAAGGTCAGAGAAATGTTCAAAGGCTTGTAAATGTTTCTCAGCAGTGAAGTCTTTGGATTCTCCATCAAATTTGGGGAGATACTTGTAATGTTTCGCAGGAAAATCATGGAGGAGAGGAGGCAATTGCAGTGGTTTGTACCAACTTGGAAAACTGGGAGGCACCAGGTTAGACGCAATAGATACGCTATTGACCGAGGTTTCATGAGGTTCACAGGGGTGACCTTTAACGTCGTGAGCCCCGGGAGAAAAATCTGGGTCAAAACCAAATGCATGAGATGACGCAATGCTTTCAGTTCGTAAAGAAGGATAAACAAGAATATATTCATAGCTCTATTTCGAATGAATTGAACCATAGAAGGTTGTTTTGATAAATCTAGGAAAGGATAAGAACAAACTCACAAGACAAGACAAGGCCTCTTGGAAGAAACGTAGACTCGAGCATCTTAACCTTTCACCATGCATTTTCAGGCCTTACAAGGGGTCCATTTTTCTGGATGGAGCCTGCCCATTTTTTCTGACCATTTGATTTCTAGGTCGTAACACCAGCGGATTCGCTGAAGTCTAAACCCTTCAAGAGTGGAATCGCCAAGTGAAAAGTGCTCAACCTTCTTGACGTCTAATCATTGTTCACCATCAATAACCATATCTAAAAGTATGTCGTTCTTCCCAGGGATGATATTCAACCTCGTCCCTGGCAACGGCGCCAGTTTGTTAGCGCTGGGATCGTGCCCATAGGTTGGGTGGAAAAAGGGCTCTCTCCTGGGAAACAACAGAACCGCTTTAGACTGCGCCTCCAGCCCTGCGCAGTCAAAGAGGGATCTCTCACTTGTTTTTAGGTTTACTTCACGTAGGATATTCGATTAATAGTGGTCAGTAGGCTAGACTCCTGAACGAAATAAAGTGCATTAATGTGAGATGCAGGTGGGACTATCAAGGTAAGGTACCATTGGAAATGGAGTCGAAGGCCCAGGTAAGGAACATTTGCAAGAGGAAAGGAATGGCATGGGTTTATGGACAGAGAAAATATAACCATCGATCTTGCAATCAAGAGATATTTAGCGAGTGATTAGTAGATGAGAGGGAACAACCCATCACACAGAGCACCAACAAAATGATATCTACATAAATTTAGAAGAAAACTTAATAAATGTCTGAAACAACAGGAAGAGCATAGCATGTATGAATCCAAACTATTATACACTCAGTTCAAACATGAAATAAATTGACAAACCGGAATGAAAACAAGATGAACATTTCAGGTAAAGAAAATACATATTGAAAGAAGCAATGACACAGGAATATCTGTCTTGAAAAACAATCCTTCCTATGCAATTTTATTCATAACACAGGTATCAAATCTTATTTACAATGGAGAGCCTTCGCCCTTGAAGGTTTCCCAACCCACCAGCTAACTCCTATCTCCCCCTATCAGGAGTGTATTTATACTACTTCAATGCAGAGATTATTCTCCCAAACAAACCTAAAAACAGTTTCCAGTCACAATCATGCATTAACAGTCTAGAGAGTGGAACTATTGCCATGATTTAAAAATATGAGCAAACATTATGGAGTTGTAGCACGTGGTAATGTGGATTGACAGAGCATAGTTTTCTTTATCCCGGTAGTTAAAGATGGTCAATTGCCAACTCGGGCCATTTCGGACATGCTTTTCTGCCTCCTTTGACCAGCCTGCTTCTTTCAGACCACGTTGCTCAAAGGCTGACAAGAAGGCCTATGCCCCGGTGCCTGACATTTTCCCAGCCCTTCCTCTGTTTGGTAACACGATTATAGGAGGGAACCGAGGAAAGGGTGGCCATGCACTTGATTATTATAAATGTCTTAAGAGATTTATCATCCTTGTACCACTTTCTCCCTCCTACGAGGAGGGTTTTCTCGCAGGCCACGTAGCGGGGTGTGTGTTTGACCTCCTCCTCATCCGTGGCAAGGTCATTAAGTGGAGACCATAGGGACGATGATGAAAGCTTCAAACCTCCACTATCCCATACTAAGCATTTGCTCCAACAGCTCCGCCAACCTTGTGTGTTGGGACTTCGGAGGTCATGACTATAACTGGAGGTGTCGGAGAAGTGTCCTCGGGATGTAAAAACCCATGCATAGTGCATTTGAGGGTAGGGATGTGTGGAAACAGTTGAACCCACCTAGGTTTTTAACATTTGTGCCCCGATGGTTGTCGATTTCCTGGTACAGATAACCAGGACAATGAAGGAACACAATTTCATGTTCACCAACCATCAGTACCCCCTGTTGAACTAAGTTCTCAAACCACACAGCCATGGATGTCTGCGAAGGAACTCAACACTTCCCGTAGTTCAACCTTTACATCTCACCATCTATACATTTCCCTACCTCGACAACTTCAGAAGATGGAGCTATATAGGGCAAGTCGAAACGGCCTGGAGATGGCTATACTCTTGAATACCGGTCAACGTGACAGTAGCATGTGTGATGTCAGGGTGGGGATCTTCTCTTCTAATGTTCAATTATATTATCTGATATGGATAGGATTTTAAGCACTTCCCGCGTGGCTGCCCAGATGGTTTCAAGGACTATGGATTTGACCTTTCTTTCCTTTTCATTCATTGTGATGGTGGTGTTGAGCGGACTCAGTTCGTGGCTTCTCTTTACTTCATGTAGATGTTTGATTCGTCATTTCAAAACTTGCACTTCCTGCTTCCCTACTATTTCTCCCATGTAAGCCACGTGCCGGACCTGCCGAGAGGTGGATTACGCGTATGAACGACCCTTCCACTGTCACCTCCACAAGGGATGTGACACCTGCGGTCTTGAGGCCTCTGCGTCCCTTAGATTTAGGGGAACCTTTCACATCCACCGTCCACATTTCTTTACTTATGCCACCAATTTCTCCTTTCTTGATACAATGGGCAGCTTTAGATCGTGGCGTGTTCTTACCCGTCGATCGGGATCGACCTCTCCATGCAACCGTCAATCCGAGTGGGTCCTACCACCTCTTTGTGAATCGGGACCATGACGTTGTCCGTGCTATTTCAGATCACGAAAAGAACCTCGACCATAGATATATTCCCTTCTTTGTCGTGACCCTTGATATTCGTAGTTGGTACCACTTTTCACGATTTGAAATCGTGACTTTTATTCGCACAAGTCTGGTTTACGAAATTGGCTAGGATCGTCGATCTACCTCTGATCTCATCTCCATCGTCAGATGCTTCTGACCTTTAACCGTTTTGCGATTTGGGAAAGCTCCTTCCATCGAGCATGTTTTCTCAGCGAAACTGTTTCAGGCCGTTGATCGGGCTTCGCCTTGATCTCGGCCTTTTATTGTTTTCCCATTTTAACGGACTTTTTGAAAGCCAAACTTTGACCGTTCTCCCATGTCTTGGGCCAAAACCACAATCTATCATTGCTCTTCTTCCTTGTGATCCCAGATCGTTGGGCTATGATGCTTATCTCTATCATCCATGTTGCCACAAGCCTTCACCTCCAGAATAGTCTACCACTATAGATTGACCTCTCTTCATCATCCGACAGTCTTAAAACATGGAAAATGTGCCTCTGATAACCTAAAGGGTGTTCACATAATTTTCAAATGAATGGAACCCTCCTCGAACTCTGTCAAGCCCATAAATCGACTGTTGCAAACGGAGTGTTAACAAATTCAATGGGTATTTTTATCAGCATGCCTAGGTTTTTTGGGTCATTTTTTCACTTAATGAGCCACCTGCTCTTGTTCCACTTTCTTGGGGAACATGACCACAAAAATAGGGAATTTGCCTCCTGCAACACCTAGAAGTAGTTTGAGGATGCTGCCAAGTGTCAATCTTCTCTCAACCTAGCCTATTCCACCAAGTGACCAGTAAACACTCATGTAACAACCTCCTTAAGATGTTGTCTCATCTTTTATTTATTAATTAATAAAATATTCAGCAATTAAATACAATTATCCTTGACCCCACTTAGTCGATAATTACAAACTTTATAATGAAATTAAAACATAATGTCTCCTAAAACATAAAATGTTTTTGCAATTTGGGGTATGTGACAGTAATCATGGTCCAACCTTGATGATCTCAAGAATTGGTACTAGAGACAATGGCATGCATCCTGAATGCATGATCACTAAAACTGATGCTCTATTGGATCAGGATGGGTCCAATAGTTTTAAGGAATTAAACAACTGAGAGTTTGAATCTTGGTGGTATAATATATGGAATCTAGAACTGGATACATTAGGTATCATATAGGGCTTCCACAAACTGTCAGAAATGTATCCTAGATATCATAAGGAACATAAATACTGGAAAGGTTCAAAAGGGACTCATCAATGTGCTAGAGTCAGGTGAGATCCGAGGTCTTCAACCAAATAATGAAGGGACCAATACCATGTGTGAATCTCAAGGGTGAAATGATGTAGATGATGTCGAGCATGTGAGAAACAACCATCTTATAGGGAAATAAGGGCTCCCCTTAGATGATCCATAGGAACTCATCAATGATGGCGATGAGGCAAAGGCATATGGACCTCTTGGTATATCCTCTGGAATAGATGCGTAGGTGTCGAAAAATGGATACGTTACAACTACCAAGGAAATTATGGTTCCTTGATAATAGCATGAGGTATACATCCATAAAGTGACTGGAATAAGATACTGGTCTGAGACACTATAGGTGGGTGCATGCGTGAATGAGTAATGGGAATCAAAATTCCTTTTTTTTAGAGTATGATGGCAAGGATAACCTAAAAGCATATGAAACTGATATCGAGGGAGGGTTTCATAGCTGGAGGGGGGAAAATGCACTAGGTATGAATGCAACGAGATGCAATCATAGTGAAAAATACTGATAATAGAAAAAGAGAGTCCAAGGGTGACTCATCACAGAATACTCTTAACAAAGGTGATTAGGAATGTTGCCATAATATGGGACTATATGTGATCTGCAGGGGTGCTAAAAAGAATAATTTGGGCCTTCTTCATGGTTTAATGAGCTCAAATAAGGTATATAAGTGTGCTTGATATGGTATTTCCCAATGGATTTTTATTGAGACTGAGACAGTTGATGCTCGCCAATGTTTTCAATTTTAGAGAATCTAAAAACTGAAAGAAAATTTTCTGTGTTCTTTTTCGTCAAGTTAGTCTCCAAAGTCTGAAAAAGAATAAAAGTATACCACGAAGAACTCTTCTAGCCAAAAGGGAATATATTATTCATTTTTCATAAATAGTCCATCCAACCTAACACTACAAAAAATACCCTTTAGGGGTCGGTTTTGGCTTGCGACGGTTTTTCTAAACCCTTCCCCCGCAAAAAAAAAAATTATGTCTTTGGGGGCGGTTCTTAAACCCCTCACCCTAGTCCTGAGGATTGTACTTTTGGGGGAAGTTTTAATAACCCACCCCCCGAAAAGTCCAATTCTTGGGAATTTTTTTTACGGGGGGGGGGGTTGGTAGAAAGACACCCACTAAAGGTGTTTTTGAATTAAACCCCCCCCCCCACCCCCCGCAAAAAAAAAAGTCATGAGAATTAGACTTTTGGGGGTGGTTTTTAGAACCCCCCCCCCTAAAAGTCATGAGAATTATACTTTTGGGGGCGGTTGTTTTAAACCCCGCCCCCAAAAGTCATGACAATTAGACTTTTAGGGGTGGTTGTTATAAATCGCCCCCACAAGTCATGAGAATTAGACTTTTGGGGGTGGTTGTTTTAAAATTGCCCCCAAAAGTTCAACTCTCATGACTTTTTGAGGGGGTTTTTTAAAGACCCCCCCTAAAGATATTTTCAAGGCTTTTTTACCTTGCTACGGTTTTTCTAACACCACACCCCCCCCCTAAAATTTTTTTTAGGCCATTGGGGGCGGTTCTTAACCCTCCCCCCTCCCCCAAAAGTCTCGTTGGGATTTTTTTGGGGGGGGGCGGGGTTGGAAAGACCCCCCCCCCTCTAAAGGTTTTTTTTAGGCAGTTTTTAAATCCCCCCCAAAAGTAATGATAAATGAACTATTGGTGGCATTTTTATAAATCCTCCCCCAAAAGTCATAATAATTTGACTTTTGGGGGAAGTTGTTTGAAATCTACCCCCAAATGGCATGATAATTGGGATTTTGGGAGCGGTTATTTTAAAGTAGCCCCCAAAATTTATGGGAATTTGAACTTGTGGGGGTGGTTGTGATAAATTCGGCCTCAAAACTCCAAATATCATGATTTTTTTTTGGGGGGGGGTGGGGGTTTGACTCAAACCCCCCCCCCACAAAGGTCCTTTTAAGACGATTTTTAAAAAACCTCTCTTAAAAGTCACGAGAATTTGGACTTTTGGGGGTGGTGGTTATATCACATTTGAAAATCTATCGACATATTATCCCATGCATGCGAAATATTTGGCATGTGATTGAGATGTGGTATCACATTTTAAGGTTTGGTACACCAAGGATGGTTCTCATGACCCAATTCATGTTACAGGGTGAAGATCCATAGTTTTAGTCTATAACATGTGGCTTTTGGGTTCTACGTAGGCCATCCATGAGGCCCTATTCCACTTTTTCCCTGTCATAGGGATATGGTGGCTATTTTGAGATTCGTCACATTATGGATTCTTCTTGGTCACTAATCCTTCATTTGACAACAAAACCCATGTTGTTGGGATAGAAAATTTGCCTATGGTGCTCATGTTCTTTGCACAGTAACCCACATCATTGCATAGGGCCTGTGTAGGGAATCCTTTGCCTACATGTGAGATATGGACAACAAGTTGAGGAGGGGCACATTAGGGATGGAACTTGAGTACCATTCCATGCTATAATGAAAAATATAGGATATTATAATGTAGCCGGGAGATATGTTACATGTGTGTGGTCCCAAATCACCATACTAACCATCCATAGGGAATCTTTGGCTTGGAAGTGGGATATGGTGCTAGTTTTGAAGTTAATTAGAACACTAGACATGGTTCTTGGTGCCTGTGATGTGGTTCAATGAAATAATGTAGGGTATTATACCATAATGTTTGTATATGGGGCTCATTAGACATCGTTGTATCCCTTAGACACCACAAAAGGTCCTGTAAAGGGAATCATTGTCATGTGATCAAGATATGATGGCCATTTTGAGTTTAGTACATTAAGGATGGTTATAATAAGTTTAAAGATGGTCTAAGGTCAAAATAGATAGTTTGAAGCCATAGTGTTTTTCCTTTAGGACTCATGGACTATGTGTGGGCCCCATGCCATCAAATGAGCCTTTGCATATGGAATTATTTGTCTACAACAAGGTTATGCTGTCCATTTCAATATTTGTGATACCTTTCCTCCTAAGTTAGGTTCAAATATTCCATCCTTACATGACCCTTCAAGCATACCCATAGTAAGTCAAAGACCAAGCATAATGGTAATGTGGAGTCCAAAGTGACCAATGGGGTGAAGAAAACAAATCCACGAGATATCACATGTTAAAAGGACAAAAGATTGCAAATATTTGGATTAACATCATAAGATTGCAAACATTTGGACTAATCACATGAAAGATGGAAAAGTGTGTCAACAAAATTGTATAATTAAAAATCCACCCATTGTGAAGTCACCTACTAAGTTGTTATTCATAGGAACTATATACAAAATTATTAGAAACTACTTTAATTTCATATATGATAGATATCACCTTGAAACACTCCCATTTCTCAACAAGCTCCTCATGTGACCTAAATACGCACTAAACGATGGAATCATTCCCATCCCCATAGTCCATTAGATTTATTTAGTTTCGCTCCTTAAAGATATAAGTTCTCACCCAATGATATCTATATATTTATAACCACCTTGTTTCTAATGTATATTTTCTTCAACCATTTACCCCTATAGGACACCTAGCTCAGAGGAAAAAGAGAAATTAGTTACTATATAAATAAACCATAATTTTTTTTGTGTTTTTGTAATTTCAGAGACTAATCTATTGAATCAAAATAATAATACAGTCAAAATAACAATTCTTAGTGGTAGTTCTGTGAACAGAATGTAGTAGAGAGAGAGAGAGTTGAGACCTGCCCTTCAGGGGAATTTAGGACTTTACAATCATATTGATCCTCCATGCAGAAGGGAAAACATATCATAGTGATAGCAAAATTAACAGTGTTGAAGCAACAAAACTGAGTATAACTACTGTGATTAACAAGTAAGTCTAAACCCATGGTGACCATGGCAAAAATAAAAGCACTAGAACCATGGAACCTAGACTTATGGCTTGGAGAGCATATCCTCCTCAATAGGAACCCCAAAATAGAATCAAAGCTATGAATTTGGTCATCCTTCCATTGTGGGAGTCGATGGGTTGACAAATGTTTGGCCACCATCGTTTCTGGAGCTCTTATCGTCGTTGCTGGTATCATCATCGCTGCTAGTATCATCCTCGCTACTGGAGGGATTCTGCTTAACAGGGAGAGGGATTTATGGGTAGGGATTATTTGGTTAATGGGTTAGGATATTTGGGATTAGGGAATTTATAATGAGTTAGGGTTACATTTCAATGGGTTTATGGTCACTATGGCCATTAAGGTCACATTAGGGGAGTTAGTAGTTAGGTGTATAAGGAGGTTTAGGTTTAAGGAGTCAATATATTACTTATTAGGGGTTTTATTGTTTAGGGGCCTTATGGTCATGTTATGTCATATGAATGTGTTACATAATATACATAGTCACTATGGTCACATTTAGTGGTTAGGGGCCTTAGAGTTTAGGGGACTCAAGGTTAAGGTTTAGTGTGTTAAGCGATTAGGGTATTTGGGCAATTCAGGGGGCTTATAAAGAGTTAGGGTTAGGGTTTAATGGGGTTATGGTCACTAAGGTCACATTTAATGGTTAGGTGCCTTAGGGGTTATGGTTTAAGGGGTTAATTGGTTAGAGGATTTGGGGTTATGGGGTTTATAAGAAGTTAGGGTTTATCATTGTCAAATCCATCATCATCATCGTCGTCAGCATCGTCATCATTGTCATCATTGTCATCATTTTCATTATTTTCATCATCATTTGTGGATCCAATATTCCTTTGTCTATAGCTATACCCATAAAGATAAGTAAGGCCTTAATCTTGTACATATTGTTACACCAATTTCCATGATATCAAGTGAAGGTAAAGTCACGATCCTTGGTCAAGTAGATGAATTCCCCACACTTTACATGGGTCCAAATCTACCATGAAAGCTTCATTAAGAAAACCCTATGGAAATGTTTTGAAAATTTCCAAATTCCCAACCTCAATTGGTAAATTTATTCTCAAACTTTTCATAAGTCCATCATATGCATGCTAAATATTCTAGAAAACTTGCAAGGGATATGTGAATTGGTCTTAGAATATCATATTATTCCTAGCTAGCCATGGTACAAAAAATTCTAAGAGGAGCAATATTATGTTTAGCAACCACCTTTTCATCCAACTAGGTTTTATGAGATTAATATTCTTTTGAGTTTCCTTCTCAAACCCCTTCTCCACCAGTCAATGACTTTCATGTTTTCTATGCCTTCTTGGAGTATCGACATCTAACTAGAAAATGTTATATTTCCTTTGATTTACTCTTACAGAGAAGACACATACTAGTACCTTTCAATGTGCATCTCATTAAAACATCCCATGTTATTACTTTGTTTTATAGGTCCACCCACATAAATATTATGTCCTTCAAGAATGATTTGTAAACTTTGACCACCAGGACTTTCCCTCAGTCTCTCAATTGTTTCAAAACATGGCAGTATGCCCAAAACACACTAGTAGCTTCCTTTTGTATGGTTTTTAAACCACACCAATATATCTTCTTCAAACTAATTTTGAAAAATTGTAAGATATATATTGAAACAATCTATTCCATATGCCAATTAAAGCTCCTCCAACAATACAATCTCAACAACATATTTCTAGTATTCCCTTCAATAGTTGCAAGCATTTACCTTGATCAAAATCTGCTTAGATTCAATCACATGCATCTATTTGCAAGCATGAGCTTTGACTATGTATATGTATTTACCCAATATGTTTCCATTGGTTTTGAATGTTTCATCATACAAACAAATAAAGACAAGTGTGGAAGTGTTACCCGACCTTGTAATCTGGTTGGGATTCTTATTGTTTTTTTATTAGAAACATCCACCTACTCAAATACATTTAACGCCACCCCACATTAAACTATGGGTCATTTTTTTAAATATTTTCCTTAACCAAGGTTTATCTCAAAAAAGAAGGTGTAGAATCCATTTGCATAGAAATAGTAGAGGGTCTAACCCCCTTCATGTGAGGGATCCACTACTCATGGAGTTAGTTATCAACGATTTTTGGGTTTAGCCAATTACTTGTAAATATTTCAACCAGAGTTACTTTTGCAAAGATAATGACTTTCTTCTCGAGCGCATTTGAATAGGATGTTAGAGTTGGGATTTGGTCCATTTTTTTTTAGACTCGAGTCATATCAACAAATGAAGTTTAGGATTTTAAATACTAGAGTTTCCATTATTTTTAAAGTTATCACAATAATAGTAAAATTAGATGATTTTCCCCATGAGAGATGATATTCAACATTAGAGAAACCCTTAACGAATATTCCATAATAACATAGCAATCCTAGGAATCTCCTCACACTAGTTGCATTCTTTAGAGTTGACCAACTGGATATGGATTTGATATTTTTTAGAGTTGCATTCTTTAGATTTCAAGGCTTTAAAGTTTTTGTTGTAACATAACATTTTTGAGCTTATGTGGATATCAACATCCTCTCACAACTCACTTGAATTACCTTTAAACCCCCTTGACCAAACCACATTTTTTTCAAAACAAAAGGGTATTTTTTGGCTAACCTTGTAGGTTCCACTATAAGAGGATAGGAAAATTATCCAATCCTCGTCGAATCTAATGCCTAGGAGAAGAAAATAACCTATTTTGAATTAATTTGAGAAGAGGGGATCTTAAATAGAATTTGGTTTAGCCTTTCTACAACATGAATCAGCCCTCCACACCAATTGTTCAAAGTGAAGATGATATTCTTTGGAAATAAATCCACAAATTATCAATGCTCTAGAAAGCATTAGTGTGTTGAACATTAAAATGACCAACACGTTTAACCAACAATCCCAATTCAAAGCATATGTGATGGTTTCATAGGAACACATGGCCCATGAGCCACAAATATAAATTTCATTACCCAATATATTTGATGTTGGCCTTGTATCATGCCCATATCCCTTATGAATATTTATACTATGCCAAACCTTGAAATTTCCACCATGTTAAACTTGCAATCCAAAGTTTCCCTATTTAGACCATGCATCACGACCTAGGGGTTGACATATGTCCCATAAGCTATAAATGAAAATATTGTTGATGATTACTTCAATGTAAAATATGGACCAATTCCTTACAAGAAATTGACAATAATCATATGTAGGAACAAATAACTAAAGTGCTCCACTCCAATAGTACACATGTCAAGCTCTTAGTTGATGTCATAACCAATAAGGGCTACAAGATTATGTGGCTACAAAAGGTATTTTCACATGCCTCCGTCACAATTCCATATGGACTCAGCCTCTCCTCCTAATCCATGTGTTGCATCGAGTCCACTCCCCCTGCATGAACGTTGTCACAACCCAAGCATCCTCGAGCCAACTCCAAGACTCGATAGAGGAATCTGAGCTATCTTGTTCTATATAGGGTATTATGACCTCATCCAAGATGCACAATGCTACTCCTCCTAAGTAGGGTGTTCTCCAAGTAAGTGAGCCTCTCCATGTGGCCATTGTACAGCAGCTCTATTATTGAATTTTACATACTTGATTTTGTAGGCAACAAAGATTGAGTAAAAAATCAAAGGTAAACGTTATTAGAGTCCAAAGATATGGATCCAATGACTCCATTTCATACCATTCCTATAAAACCCTTAGAAATTCAAGGGCATTGGCCCTTGCTTCTAAATATTTAATTCTTAGCATTGGATAGTTGATATTTGTGATCGCTTTATCTATAATGACCATCCCTATCATTACTACTATCCTTATTATGATGAACATCCATAAATGGAGGTAGTTAAGGACCATGGCCTTTACAGTTTTGTCTACCAATATAAACCCCATACTAATAATTCAAACAGAGTGGTTACCTATTTTCACTATGGATGGTTATGTAGATCTTGAGTAACATTTGTCTCTATTTGGTGCCTTGTGCCACCAACACAATATGGAGAATGATGGTGTTGTTGTGTAATTATTTGTCAATAATTTGCAGGAAACACCCATGAAAGGGTCCACTCTTTGGGTCCATGTGTTATTATCAATTGGGATGTGAGGAGAACTCGTATGTTGGAAAGTTCATTGAAGTCCCCCACCCTTTATATGCTCTTGATGACTTTTTATAGATATTAGAATGTGGATAACTTAGAAGATCAAGGACTTTAGTTTCAATTTCAATAAGTCCATGGCCAAGATTCCTTAAGTTATTTTATGTTTCTACAAGAATATGTTGTCTTGAAATGTCGAATTCGCCATCAATATCCAAGACATGATGGACTGCCTATTGACCAAGGAGTCATCTAAACAACACCAATTAACCCATTTCCCAACGCCTTGTTTACGAGGTGAAAGCATTTGATTAGGCGTCGAACCTCTTGATGGGAGATGGTATATACCAAGACCTCTATTGCATAGTTGTATCCTTTCAAATACCAAATCCCTAACTTCAAAGTGACTTTCATTAAGATGTTGATTTGCTTGTTGTTTCACCTTGTTTTGTGCTAAAGCCAAGTTGTCATTCAATAGTTGGAGAAACTCTTTTTCATGCTTGATGCATTCCTCAACTTATTGAAACATAGATTTCTCTTTGTGGAGGATGTTCCCTGCACTTATCTATGCATAGATAATGACCTAATGAGTAAAATAATTGTCAACTACATGGATTTTCTTCACAACATTAAGATAGCGGGAAGAGGGATCAATATGTGCCTACATATTAGAAGGATTGGGAGGTGGAGACCCCTATTCTTATTACTCAATTGATTGATCAAATTTGGCATTAGGATCCATATTCTTTTACTCTTAGAAATCATTTTGGCTTAAGGAGATTATGGTCAAGCATAAGAACCTTGAAAATATTAATTTCAGTCTTAACTTATTCAATAACAAATGACAATGTTACTTTTATCATTTTTTAAATTTAAAGTTTATTTTGATTATTAAATTTTATATTTTTTATTGTATAAATAAACAACAAATAAATATAAAATATATTATATTATATAATTATATGTAAAACAAATAACAATATATATAATATTAAGAAAAAAAACAATACATAAAATTAAACAAAACAAACATTGCCAAAACAAACTCTGATTCCCGTCGGAAGTATCCTTATCTCCCAACTTCCCCACCTCCTACACAGACTTCCTGCAAAAATTATCCATTGCTCCCAACCCCCTGCAAGCAAAATCAACAAAACTCACCTAGGTAGAGCACAAATTTATGTCTCAATTGGTTTTATGTTGAAAACTGGTGAAGCCTGAAGATATGGAAATATTGTACGAATCAATATAAGGAGAATTACGGTGGGAGATGGATCATGACCTTTTGCATATAATGTGTGCCAAGATAGAGGAACAACTACAAAATCTTGATGACAAGTATGTGCATCTTTCCCATCCTTTGTGTTATTATTAAATGAGTTGCCAGGGTTTTTAATTAGGGTTTTTGTTATGATTGGGTTTTCAATTATTGGAAAATGTTTGTATTGTGCAATTCATTAGGTAGATAGATGTGATTAGTCGATGATCTGTGAATGGTATGTGATCCCAATCATAGCCCCATATTCTCATAATTCCTCCAACACTTTACATCAAAGCCCCGACCAAAGGGAAGGGTGGCTTCGCACCTGAAATGACAAAACTGAGTAAAAAAGTAATTTTAGAATCCACAATGACTCACTACTAAGTCATGGACCCCCTAAAAATAGGATTTATCTTAATAATAATTTTAATTTTTAATGTGTTGTCAAATCTGTATCAAGCCAACGTGTGCTTGCTCAAAACGGTGTAGCTTAGTAAAAAGCATATCAAGCCATTATATATGAGCCTATGCCTTTGATTTCTTTGTTCCCCATGTCCTCATGGTTATAAATATATATGTTGTTTTGTGTACTGCGAAAGGGGCAAGGGTCGAATTATGCCCTTTACAAAGAGTAAATAGATCTTCCTGGGTAGGAGAATGGAAGGTATTGATACTAATAATGTTCCCTAATTCATCAATTAAACATGATGAGTACCATACAAAACATTTGGAAACTCGTCGATTCCATAGAAATAGGACCATAAGGGGAATGATACTGACTGTAAAAACGTTATCATGGCTTGATTAGTGTAGGGTTTGGGTTTGGGTACTCCACTACATAGAGAGGTCAATGCCAATGATCGAATCCAAATTATGTTTATGTGGCCATGTATTTAGACAAGGCGAAAATCATCCAAGGCAAGGTGAGCATTTTTATAATGGGGACTAGTAAGTAAGTCACACAGAAAGTGTAATATTTTAAGATGGTTAACCCGCTCTAAGATTAGCACCATTAGAAGTCGCTTTCTCTTTGGCAAGAAATAATTTCCCGCTTCCTGTTCACTATCACAAAAATCACATTTGTTTCAACATAATCAAACCTATATATTGCTTCATAGGTCAAGTATTAGCTTCTCTTAATGATCAGGTAGTGTTCAAGTCTATTGGTTATGTCCTGTAAGCATGTGATTGCGCTCTGTTTTTGTAAGTGAACATGTATTATCAAGCTATGAATCAAACCCATGTATCTTGATTATGGCTGGACAGGGGAAATATTTCTAGTTGGCATGGGTATGGAAATCCAAAACCTATGGGACAATTTATCTAATAGGAAACCCAATATCCATAGGCATGATTGGATTGAGATGTCGAGTAACAAACAAAACATTTGGAAACCCATCGATTCCAAAGCAATATAATGACCACAAAGGTAATGATACTAGCCGTAAACATGTTACCATGGCTTGATCAGTGGAGGCTTTGTGTTCAATTACTCCACTACACAGAGATGTTGATGCCACTAATCGATTCCCAATCCTGGTTCTATGACTATGTATTTAGACAAGGAGAAAATTCTCCATGACAAGGTGAGAATTTTTCTAATAGGGATTGACATCCCTTTCACACTCCATGACATAAAGGACCTTTATTTTAAGGAATCGTCTTCAAGATATTTCCAAAGTGATTATCAATCACCAAGTATTCAAAGGTGATGCAGTATAGATGAGTAAGAGATTGCATAGTTGCTTCTTTATATCACTTTGGATGTGGTGTTAAAGTGATTTTTTTGCTGGCCTTTTTCATGGTGAATTGAGTTGAGCTTGAGATCCTTTCTCTTGTTGGAATGCTCCACCTTCCACCCTTATATTTTTCAATATAATTTCATTCTTAACAAAATAAGAGGGATTATTTGATGCAAAGGTCATGCCCTTATCCTCGGCTGGAGCTCTAACAGTTTGAGCATGAGATGTAGTGTTCTGATTTTAATGCTATGAATATCTTGGTGTTTGTGAGGATTTTGTGGTGGAGATGTTTGGGACATCATAAGGAGTACTGGACCAAGAGGGTGTTGGGTGGGGATTTCTGTTGGGGTAGTACCTTATTTGATGATCCTATGCTTGACACAAAATATTCATTAGGTTGGTTTAAATACTCTACCTTTTGAAAATGAATACTATCAACTGTGAATAGATTTAAACGGTGTGCAACTCTTTAT
The DNA here is from genome assembly GCA_001517045.1 of Pseudotsuga menziesii. NCBI lineage: Eukaryota > Viridiplantae > Streptophyta > Pinopsida > Pinales > Pinaceae > Pseudotsuga > Pseudotsuga menziesii. The sequence continues at coordinate 264,393 of LPNX010987391.1, forward strand.
TCTTATCCATTTCAAAGCACTCTTAAATTTGAATGGAAAGAATTTCGGTTTCCATACCAATTAAAATTTTGCCAAGTATTTGGTCAAGTATATCCACAAATGGTATGGTGTCACGACGAGCCCCAAGAACTCAATTCAAAGAAGATATTGAGATTGACTGATGCCCTCAGGATTTAAATTCATATTTGTTGATTTCTCGCTCCTTTAGCTATCACCATCCAACCAAACAAAGCCTTTTAAGTTGATACCTTAAAAGGAGTTCGTTTAGGAAACACATAACTCTTCCAAGTTGTGTTTTTAATATCATTAATTTAAAATTATGTCTTTAATAATAAAAAAATTTGGGGCAATTTCTTCCCACTAAATGGACAAGAAAATAAAAACGCAATTTGGTCAAAGGGGAGCCGCCCATGTGTAAGCAGCGGCTGCGATGACAGATCCGTCGTTAGGAGAAGCCGATTTAAGACTATAAGAGTCTAATTAGAGTGTCCTAAATTACCCTCGTGAAGGAGCCGCTATTCAATTTATAAATAGGAATAAAGTATTAGTTGAGGTGTTGTGTAAGAGAGCTACGGGGTGAGGAATCAGTTTCTCGATTCGTAGAAGTGCCTACAGATTTTGTCACTATTGTAACTCTGATTTATTAATAGAAATATATTTTCCTATACAATTCATGTGCATTTTGAATATGAATATTGAATCCGATGTTCCTCCCTGAAATAACAATTCCACTAACCACCAGAATTACAGGCTATTGACCGATCGATCAAGAGCGAGAGGAAGAAGAAATATGTCAAGGAAGGGGAAGTCCGAAATGGTGGGGGGAATCTTCATCCACACTCTCCTGAAGAAGCATAGCAACACCCTCATTATGCAGTTTCAATATATTTTGAAGCACATCATGGCCATGAAGGAATCCATGGGAAATATCACGAAGGCCTGGACCTTCTCCCTCACAGAGGCCAAGTACACTGCAGAGAAAAAAACAAACACATCGTCAGGGAGATTGTGGACCCTGCTACAATTAGGAGAATTTGGCCAGTGTCAAGATCCCCAAATTCAAGTACTATTCAGATGCAGGAAACAGTGAGTAAGGATCCACTAGAAGTAGCAAAGATTTCATCTTCCTTTCCCATGGTGGAAAGTGGGTATATTTCTATTGATTGGTTTACATAAAGTCCATCGATGTCCTGGTGGAGGTGGCTTCATTGCATACTTTGTTTCTAACCCTCAATAAGGCCATCAAGGCCACGAATTGCAAGGTCAGTTCTCGCGAGGATGTGGTGAAGCCTAGGCTGGGGAATACTATTAGATTTATCAAGTGGGAGATTCATGAGTTGGAGAGGGAGGATTTACTCAAGCTCAAAAATATTTAGAGTTACAAGAAGCAGGAGCTTGAAAGGAAAATACAGAGTGCCAAGAATTTTTCCGATCTAGATAATTTTTCACTTCAAAAGGGGATTTCGATGGGGGATGTAGGAAATTTTTTTTCCATGGAGACTAAAAATGATGAGGATATGATTTTCTAGAGAGGTAATAGAAAGTAAAACCCACAAACCTTATTTTTTTCTATATAAAGTTGTGTAATTTTTACCCTAATAAAACATTTGGAATACGAGGGCCTTGCGAAAGAGTTGGGACGAGACCACTATGGCATGAAGGGGTAGAAGGAGAAGTGTACCACCAAGAACAAAGTGGACCTTAAGTATTCCTTGCGTGCCTAGGTTAGTCCATTTATCCATGTATATTTTTTTAAATCCTTTTTTTTGTTTCGTAGAAATGTGTCCCACTGGTTATGCTACAAGGTGTGGTCTTCCTTAGGATAACCTATACTACGTCCGAAGAGTTATTATTATACCGAAATCACCTAGGACTTGGTATTATCGCCTTTGAAATTCAAGTCAATATGGGTGGAGAAGACCAAATCTAAAAAGGAATCTCAATGGATGTGCCAATAGTCCACCTAACTACATCAACTCTGTTGGACATTGGAAATTTTAACTTTGTATAGAACAATCTATTAAGTTTGATTTTATTATTATTTTGGTTGGAAGACAAAAGGTTTATGTTATATGAATTTTTACAATGATACAACATTTGAACATCTGAAGACAAAAGGTTTATGTTACAAACATGACACAATTCCAATAGTAATTTCAAGTACGATTGGTTCCATCATAATCAGAGTTCTATGTTACATCATAGTGAGAAATCAGATTTCTATGTTAAGTTTTATTTAATTGTGAACTGAACAAATGTATCAAATTCAATCAGAGTTCTGAGTGGATGGAAACTATGGCTTCATGTATCCCTAAATTCCCATAACTAAATGGAATCCTACTACAGCATTATATGGTAACGTGGAGTATAGTCCAGTTATGGTCTTACAAAGACAACATATTGATATTTAAATCTCTTATTTACTATTATGCCATAGGATCTAGCTGAAATTATCAAAAGGTGTTGGTTGAAGAGGTTACATTTATATACTGATGGCACAGCTATGGCTATTTGACCCAAGATAGCTAGATAGTATGATCCATATAAACATACAATATTTTGGACTGACAATTCTTTCAAATCCACATTCCACAGCTATTAGGCCCCGACCAAGATAAAGATACTTGTTACTAAGACCCCCTTATACTTCCATTGACATATCACAGACATTGATGATGCAATTATTGTATTGTTTTAACATGAGGCCATTATCAGAAACAATGTCTTGCATATGACGTACTTTAGTGATAGTGCATATTAGATTTCATTCAACATTTTTTATGTCTACTGTCTTGTTCAAAGCTTCAAACTTAATAGGAAATCCTCGACATACCCTATTCCAATATGTGTCCAATCAAGTCTGTTTACAGTCTAGAGCCTTTAAGACCATTTAAGAGTGTTCTTCGTTAGCCATGTGCCTAAGTGTGAAAAACTTTCCGTGCCAGTTGTTTTCCAATCAAAAAGGGAAATTTAATCCAACCTGCCTTATTTTCACCAGGAAATTCCAAATTAATAATGCATCCAGATTCGAACTGCTTCAGTACTCTATGAAGTTCCAACGCAAATTTTTGGATATCAACTACAAGGTGTGCCATCCATTTAAATGCTCCATATTGATGAACCCCTGTGTGAAGATGACTAATGCATCCTCTTGTGGGATTCATTTTATGATACTTTTCCTTTTCTCAAGTCACATAAAGATTGATCTTGAAAACAAAAAATTACATGTGCATGGTTTGTCTTTGCATTTCTTATATGTAGGATATAATGGAAGATTGAAATGTTGTTTCTGGCGTGCCTTTTCAAAATGTAGGTTTCCCTTTCTCGTAGGTTGAGCGATGCTAAAGGAGAAACACAATCGAGGCAAGAATATTTTGGCATAAATGATACATCAAAAAGTGCCAAGGATGTAGTTGTAAACAAAGCTTCTGGTGCATCACCAATCAAGAAATATGCACCTTCAGTTGTTAAGCCATGCAACAATATACCACAAATTACTGTCCATGATAAGAAATGGACAGATGGAAGTGTTCCTTGGGATTCTATTCCTATGAGCTTATCTGAACTTGGATAGGTAGTGTTTCATTACATCTTGAACAGTTTGCATTCTTCAGTTATCAATTTAGCATTTAACATTTCACAATTGCTTAATAATCTATTTGTATTTCTTCCTGACACACAATTGGTTTGAATAGCAAGTTGTGAATTGACAATTTCACCCTTTGGCTATGTCAGGAGGATTTGAAAAGGCAGAACAATGCTTCAATAGCTGCAACATAAGTGATACAAGAAGCCTCTATTACTGAAGCTATCATCCGAGGATTGAGGTAGGGTTATCTATTATTTGTTAATCTTATTTATTAGGTTGTTATGGTAAAAGAGCTTTTGTGCAGAAGTTTGGAGTAAAATAAAAACACCTATGAATAGTGGTGTCCTGTTTAAATAAATTTACTGAATAATATTCTCTAGTGTCATGTTTAATTAAATTTACTTATCATTTTTTAAGAAAAAGTATTAAGACAGTGGTGTTCACATCTTTGTATGCTTATTTCATGTAAAAAAATGCCCGTTACTTTACGCGGCCCAAATAAATAAAAACTGATTTTAACATGACTGAAGCTTGTCACGTTTGGGGGTTGATGTGAATTGACAGTGACTCTACAATTCTGATAAGAAGATGATAATGGAATTTTGGTTTGTTAGTAAAGAAGCTAATGTTTTATTGTTTTCAAATATTTTCTCAAGATGAAGTCAATTCCATAAAATGGGACCCTAGTAGGACACTTCTTGATTCTTTCTCTGATGACTTCACAACAAAGGTAGTAAAAACTTCCAAGTTCATAAGTATTTTTTGTAGGTTCTATATTGAATTATAATGTGTTGTGGATGTCAATGTAGTTATGGAGTGTGAAGCAATACATGTGTACATGATCTAAAGAAGCACACCAAGGTACTGATTATAATAATTTATCATTCTAAACTTTGATTATGGTACAATTTTTTATGCTCTTATAATGTACTAATTTGGAACTCTAATATGTCTACAGAAAATTTATACTATCAAGTGGAGCCCTAGTGGTCTTGGTACGAACAATCCTAATCAGTACTTAGCATTATCCAGGTAAAATTTTGTGCTCCCCGAGGTTAATTTCTCATATGGATGTTTTGGCAACTGATCAAAAGCCACTATACCATAACATAGTGTAGCTGAAACTTATCCTCTGTTTCTTCTTCTTGGTACGAACAATCCTAATCAGAAGTTAGTATTAGACATGTAAAATTTTGTGCTCCCTGATGTTAATTTCTCATATGGAAGTTTTGACAATTGATCAAAAGCCACTATACCATATCATAGTGTAGCTGAAACTTATCCTCTATTTCTTATTTCATTCAAAGGAAGCTACTTTTAGTTATTGATGCCACAACAAATGACACTTTTTTAATTTCAAAAAAATGTGATGCATATATCTGTGTGTGTGTGTTTATTATTTATCCGGTTGGAAACGTTTCAAATATTTCAACCTGTCACGTCCCCGTCCCTCAACCGGCGAAGAGGACGCGACGAACACATCAACACAACCGGGCAAATGGCCCCATGAACGCAATCAAAGAGATCAATGCTAGACATAAAATTTACAAGCATACACAGATGCAAAACTCTTCAATCATACAGCGGAAGCAACACAAATACATTCCAGCATTTGACATCAATATAAATTACAGAGATGAAGTAACCAGCAGTACTTATCTTTTGATGAAGAATTCACCCGCAGCCAACTACGTCGCTGCAACGTTCCACCCAACCATAGGCCAACGTGCTCATCAGTCTCTCAGCAACGCTGCCACCCCCGAGCTGGGCATGGTTCCTCCGGAATAAGGGTCAATTGCAGGCTTATACATAGCCAAGGGGACATAAACAACAAACCAACGCAGCTGGGTTTCACAGACTTTCAACAGACAAGCCAAGCCAGCACAATCCGAAGACTATCCATTGCACTCAGGCAACCAATCAGCTGTCACAGCTTAAAACAGGACAAACGAATTCTGAGTCATTCTTGGCCCTATCGTGGCCAAAATGACTCTCACTCGAATTTACAACAGCCCCAGACGTAACAGTAATGACATTCACAACAGGGGGAAAACTACAACCCCGAATCTATCAATGAGCACAACTTACAGCCGGGAAAAAACGACCCAAATAGCCTGTGAGATGGCCAAAAACGTGAATGGCCCTTCACAGCCAGTCGTGGATGCAAGAGCACGGCTCTCAGCTCTCCATGTGCGCCCCAAACAGAAGAATACCTGTGCGTGGTTAAACAATCCGAACCAGCAAGGAAAGGAACAGACAATGGAGGCCCTGCGTGAGGAAAAACGGCTCCGTTTTTGTCCGTGGATGCACACACAGCAGGAAGGACGCGAATTTGCAGTTCGTGGGTGCTCAGCAACTCATGGGGGAGAGGAAGAAAACCTGCGTGAGACCTAAAAACGCCCCAAAACTTGTGCGTGAGGAGGATCCAGAAACAAAACCGTGGTGAGAGTGAACCGACCAGGGAAGAGTGCGTGAGGGAGAAGAATGGGCAGACGTGGGTGGAGTGGGCATGTGGGCAAAGGACTGACAGTCCTGCCACACCCACCACCCCTTCAACAATAAATGCCCTCAGCCACTCAGCCATAACTCCTCAACCACCAGCTGAAGCATTAAAGAGGTTGACAAGGGAAGATGGAAAATCAACAAGGTGACAAAACAACAAAGGTGGTGAAACATGGGTTTTTCCCCATAACCAAGGTTTGACATCCCCCACCCCTTATCCTTTGGAACCATGCCCTTTTCATTCAACGTTGCACTGCTGTAGCTGGTTGTGGTTTATTTTAATTGATGTGCGGATTTACATGATGCCGAATTAAAATGTGCCGGATAGCACGACATACCATCGACAATTATCCCCGATTGCCGAAACATACACAACCAAATCGATGGTGGGGCTTTTGCCTTGAGCTCCTCACCACGATTAATTACAATATATACATCATGCGAACGGGGTCAAAACCGGGGACATTACATTCCCCTCCCCCTTGGAATAACACCGTCCTCAGTGTTCCATTACATATATACAATACATATACAATTGCACATCAAAATTTCAAAATTGCAGACCTGCCCCACGTTCAATCATTTACTTTGAACGTTCAAGACCAAGCCTCTCAGCTTCCATGGACTTTTCATGCGGGTCCTCAGCTCCCAGCTGATCCTGAAGTCTAGGAACTTTGCGGCTACTGCCTTCATCATGTTCCCTCATTGGACAGTCCCGGCGTAAATGATGTCCTCCGCATCTCCAGCATCTCACTGGCTGCTTCATCATTACCTGCTCAATTTCCTTTAAGTCTTCATGCCTAGACCGTTTCTTATCGGGTAGCTTGGACGATTGTCCCAATGCTGATCCACCTTCCTCTCCTTTGCCGATTGCTCCCAAAAGGCTTTTCACCTCCCTTTGCAAACCAATAGAGTCTTGCAAAATCTGGTGGTTCATTTCACTCTGCCTTTTCTGTATCCTGAGCATCTCCCCAAGATTCTCTTGGGTCTTGGCAATCACTTGAAGGAAACTTCCAGCTAAGTCCAACAACTTTTGATCTGCTGCCATAATCAACGTGCACCACCTGGTTTCACTTTTCTCACCTGTGAAATGCACCATTGAAGTCTATCAAACCAAGCATAGCATAGGCATTAAAATCAGTTAGTTAATTACCCCATTGGCATGACAGTCCAAGTTCCATTAAGGAAACTTTCATATTTTTCATGCCTTTCCCCAACAGGCACATGAGCTCATTCATGTCCATTCCTTGGCAGGGAATTAACTATTCCAGCATTCACAAATTTACTTTAAGCACATACACACATTTCATTCTCAATCATACATGCATTCAACAATCTCTTGTTTTCACAATGCATAAACATATATTCATATATATATAATCAAAAGGAAAGAGAGAGCAGTAAAAGTTTTTCCCCTCTTTGTTTTGTTCCATCCTGGAACCCTCGCCATCGCAGTGGCTTTTCATGCTCTCAGCCTCTTTCACTTCACCGTGAATGCTGGACCAATCTCTCTTGGTCATGACACTTAGTGTCTTAGGTCTTTTCCAAACCTCTAAACCATGGAGTCTCTCCACATGGTTTGTCTCGGCTGCTAGGACTCCCCCGTCCTACTAGCAGTTTTTTCATTACCGCTCATTCCGAGCTTTCCAGGACATTCACATGTCCACGTGCACCTCTAGGATGCTCTCATAGTCCTCGCTCCCAGCGATACCTATATCCAAACATTGAATAGATTCACATGTTTAGTTTATTCTCATTAGTTTTATCTCTAAAGCAAGAGTTTAAAACATCATAACCAAATCATATACACATGTATATCTATAAGCAAAATAATCCAATACTTATCTGTATTGTGCGTTTCCTCGTTCGCCCACAGGATCCTGCTTCGCTTTGCAAGCCTTGGGATCGCCTATGGACTCGGATGTTAGGTCAACACGCCGGCTTCTCCTCAACATCAAATAATTAATGTCCAGCCAGTACATAACCATGTCAACTAAGCTTGGAACTTTATCATGACCATTTCCAGGTCTAGGATCTACTATGGATCCTTAGGCATATCGCAGCCCATCATACACTTATGTCAACAATGACACATACACTTATATCGCCATACACTTATACCAACATACACTTATGTCAACAATACACTTATATCAACCATTTACCTTTACCTTTAACCTGTCAACACAAGCAACACAAGCAATACAAGTAAACTCATCAGCATCATTGCTCTAAAACTGTAATCACATTTCATATCATTCACTATCAACTATTGA
>LPNX010987391.1:275326-291630 GCA_001517045.1 Pseudotsuga menziesii
TTACTTCGTCATCTCTTCCGATCGGCGAACTATCCTTGAGCCTTAACCCTTTTTCGACATGTCGACGATCGGGGGAATCTCCCATCGGAAGACTTAACCATTTGGGCTTCCGCAACGGCGGACGGAAACTTCATCAGTTCGCCCGCAACGGCGAACGCCCACTTCGCTAGCCCTTCCGATTTGCACTTACGTCGGACGTCGGCGGACTCTCGGAACATCGGACGTCGGCTGACTCTCGGAACATCGGACGTCGGAGAACTCTCACTTCCGCTTTCTCCAACACTTAGTCAAATTTTCGATTTTTCCAAAATTTCTTCTTCGTCGACAATCGGATGACTCTCGCATCGGATGCAGGATTGCTTCGCCATCCGCAACGACGGATGGAAGACTTTACCAATCCTTCCGCAACGGCGGAAGTTCACTTCCTTCAATGGCCCGACCGTTCCATACTTAGCCGGATTTTGAAATCTTTCTGCGGCGTCGGCGATCGGACGGATCTCGAGTCGGATGCGGGATCGCTCCGCCGTCCGCAACAGCGGCACTTCCGGAATTCTTCCGCAACGGTCGAAGGTTAACTCGGTGAACCCTTCCGCAACGGTCGGACGGGAAACTTCACCCATTCGCCCGCAACGGCGGACGTTAACTCTGCCAGTCCCTCCGCAACGGCGGAATTCCGCTTCCTCCAGTGGTCCGACTACTCACACTTAGACCGTTTTTCTGAATTTGTTTGCTCACTGCTGTTCTGCTGGACAGAGAAGGTAATTCTACCTTCTGTCACTGCACCTTCTTGGCCCATAGAGGCCCATTGCTGCAACTCAGAGCTCTGATACCACTCTGTCACGTCCCCATCCCTCAGACCGGCGAAGAGGACGCGACCAACACATCAACACAACCGAGCAAATGGCCCCATGAACGCAATCAAAGAGATCAATGTTGGACATAAAATTTACAAGCATACACAGATGCAAAACTCTTCAATCATACAGCGGAAGCAACACAAATACATTCCAGCATTTGACATCAATATAAATTACAGAGATGAAGTAACCAGCAGTACTTATCTTTTGATGAAGAATTCACCCGCAACCAGCTACGTCGCTGCAACGTTCCACCCAACCATAGGCCAACGTGCTCATCAGTCTCTCAGCAACGCTGCCACCCCCGAGCTGGGCATGGTTCCTCCAGAATAAGGGTCAATTGCAGGCTTATACATAGCCAAGGGGACATAAACAACAAACCAACGCAGCTGGGTTTCACAGACTTTCAACAGACAAGCCAAGCCAGCACAGTCCGAAGACTATCCATTGCACTCGGGCAACCAATCAGCTGTCACAGCTTAAAACGGGACAAACGAATTCTGAGTCATTCTTGGCCCTATCGTGGCCAAAATGACTCTCACTCGAATTTACAACAGCCCCAGATGTAACAGTAATGACATTCACAACAGGGGGAAAACTACAGCCCCGAATCTATCAGTGAGCACAACTTACAGCCGGGAAAAAACGACCCAAATAGCCTGTGAGATGGCCAAAAACGTGAATGGCCCTTCACAGCCAGTCGTGGATGCAAGAGCACGGCTCTCAGCTCTCCATGTGCGCCCCAAACAGAAGAATACCTGTGCGTGGTTAAACAATCCGAACCAGTAAGGAAAGGAACAGACAATGGAGGCCCTACGTGAGGAAAAACGGCTCCGTTTTTGTCCGTAGATGCACACACAGCAGGAAGGACGCGAATTTGCAGTTCGTGGGTGCTCAGCAACTCATGGGGGAGAGGAAGAAAACCTGCGTGAGACCCAAAAACGCCCCAAAACCTGTGCGTGAGGAGGATCCAGAAACAAAACCGTGGTGAGAGTGAACTGACCAGGGAAGAGTGCGTGAGGGAGAAGAATGGGCAGACGTGGGTGGAGTGGGCATGTGGGCAAAGGACTGACAGTCCTACCACACCCACCACCCCTTCAGCAATAAATGCCCTCAGCCACTCAGCCATAACTCCTCAACCACCAGCTGAAGCATTAAAGAGGTTGACAAGGGAAGATGGAAAATCAACAAGGTGACAAAACAACAAAGGTGGTGAAACATGGGTTTTTCCCCATAACCAAGGATTGACATCCCCCACCCCTTATCCTTTGGAACCATGCCCTTTTCATTCAACGTTGCACTGCCGTAGCTGGTTGTGGTTTATTTTAATTGATGTGCGGATTTACATGATGCCGAATTAAAATGTGCCGGATAGCACGACATACCATCGGCAATTATCCCCCATTGCCGAAACATACACAACCAAATCGATGGTGGGGCTTTTGCCTTGAGCTCCTCACCACGATTAATTACAATATATACATCATGCGAACGGGGTCAAAACCGGGGACATTACACAACCTACATCTCTTCTAGGGAATAACAAGTGGCCTACTAGGAGGATTGAATTGAAACCTATGACTTGTTATTTTGTTATTTGCATTATATTTGTGAATCAAGTTTGGAATTTCACAATTCATATGATTTTTTACTTTCATAAGTAACTGACGAGGTGCCTCCATTCTCCCAGAGAATGGATCTTGATACTGCTCAGTGAAATCAGCATAGTGCGGTTCCCTTCACGCAAGACTCCTCAAGCCAAATGCCTTAACTCCACCTGTGTGCCACATGGCCTTGATGCTCTTAGGGCCAAGCACCCATCCTCCTCAACACGATGCATCAAGACCAACCACCCATGAAAAAAATGACAAATACCAAATAAAATAGCTACCTCCTCAAGAAGTGTGCCTCTTCTAGCACATATTCGGAGGACAAACATTCTCCTATAGTAAGCTCTTGAATTGACAATCAACCAAATGGTCTAAGATACAACAAGGGGCTAGGGTTTTAGCCTTTCACCTTGCAACCAAAATGACATGTGATTGAAAAAATACTCATATTTCTTGATAAGATTGTCTCTCAATATGCTTTCAACCTCTTTTCACACAACTCAGTAGTCTCCCCAAATGGTTACAACAAGGAGGAGTTGAAATTAGTCAAGAGACAATGAAACCACTGTTTGAACTTGTAATATGGGACATCTAAAAATGAGGTCCTCCTCCAACTCGATCTTTTGTAAGTGACATAGATAACAATTCCTGTGAAGATGTGGAATGTGGTCATTATCTCAAGTCTATACCTAGAGCTAATGGGAGCCCACTCTGGAGTCTGAACCAACCAAGGAGGATCTTGAGGGCATGCATCCAATTTTTGTGTGGATACTTGAGGATGACAATAAGACCATCTCTCAAATGCATGAAGTTCACAAAATAAAATGCCATCTTAGGGATAAGGTCCTTTGTGGGGTAGTCTAAGTGACTTGGATATACTGCCTGCAGATATCCTCCCTAATCAGATAGTTTAGGCTTTCTTAGAGGATAGGACATGAACTATACCATCTAAAGAATAACCAAAAGGGAGAAGTAAATCAATAGAAATCGGCCACCAACTAAAGCAAACAAGAAGCTTCCCAAAACTAGCAAGGACTCTAGGGGGCCTATGAAGGAAATAATACCTTCTGAAGAGTGCAAAGCTAGGTACCTATCTCTACCAAAAGCAAAGTTTCCAAGGGTCTAAAAATATGTAAAGCAAGGAGACAAGTCTGAAGATTGTACAGATTTGAATCACTCTTTCAAGACAAGAATAACGGGTTTCAATTCCAAGAAACTTCCACTTATGTTGATGGATTCCTTGAAGATTACTTGTAGAGATTTGAATCATTATTACCTAACCCTGCAGACAGTAGGTCCATCTCTAGGAGCAAGAGAATTATTGTGATGAACATGACAACCATTGATGTTACTAAAATTTTCTTTCAAATGATTATGTATCTTATATGATGCTATCCCATTATTTAAAGTATACACTAAGGAAGCATTCACCATATCTTTCCTATGTTGCAGAGGTTCTAATTTCTCAACAACATCACTCATTAGAGGCATTTCCTTAGGATTTTGGTTAAGGCACTGATAGGCCAAGCTACAAGCTTTCTGGGAACCTTTCCTGGAATACTATCCTTCCATCCTAGGATCAATAATCGACAGCAACCTTCGCTTATCATTTATATGTGGTCGGGTCCCAATCTACCGGATCGTGTTCTCTGTTTGGTCTAGCCTTATCCACAAACCGTCTTCCAGTAAGAAGCTCAATGAGAACAACACCAAAGCTGTAGAAATCACTTCTAGATGTCAAGTTCCCTATGATGAAAATTACCAAAGGTCATGGGCTGGTAGCATCGGAAAGGAGGGCCCAATTTAAGATGTTGAACCAACTAAAATCATGCAGTTTGTTTTTTAGAATGGAATTTTAAAGATCAAGTAGAAACGGGAAAGTCAACAAAGAAGATTAATTGCAAATCCTTGACTTATGTAACACAACAAACAATCCAAAAATTACCAGCCATAACATATTCAGGATATGAATAACCATATGTATCCATCACTCGAGTCAAAACATGAGTTTCATCTCCCTGATGATCATCGTTTGCAAGTCCAAAANAAAATTCCCAGCCATAACATATTCAGGATATGAATAACCATATGTATCCATCACTCGAGTCAAAACATGAGTTTCATCTCCCTGATGATCATCGTTTGCAAGTCCAAAATGAGATAGTTTAGTCGTATAGTCCTACATAATAAAAAGAGAATGAACAGGGGATTTACTTCCAGTTTGAATATTAGAAATTTTTGAACAGGCACACTCAACATTTACAATAATCCCTGCTACCAACTTAGCATTGTAAATCAAGGAAACATATTTCACAGGAATAAAAGGGCACTCTGCTACAGGTCAGAAATATTAACTGAATCCAATAAAATGTTGGATGTTTTGAAATCTCAATAGATAACTGGTTTCTATGCTCCATGAAGAAAATAAAGCCCTTTGGCAACCCCAAGGGAAATCATCATCCTTGTAGACCAAGGAAAAGTCACGGATGCTTCTGTGAGCAGCATGATAATATCTAACATCAGAAAGTATCCTTGAACACTCTTTACAAACTAAAAAGCACAAGACCAATGCCTTCATGCTTATTACATAGTAGCATCTAGAAAAATCAGTTCACAGAGAGAGGTCTTGAACGAATGAATCAGGCCAACCATAGTATGCATCAAGATGTTATACCAACCAATTTCCTTGATTGGATTCAACCCTCTCTGATAATGAACAGTGACATAGATCTATACCAACTGAACTAGTTATCAATGTGGGAAAACCAACTTCATGTCTATTGTCGCCAAAGCATACTATCATACTACAACCACCATGAACATGATTCCTCTCTAGTCAACATATTTAGCGATAATCCAACCATAATTAGAAAAGACAAAACTCACTTTGCAGTCAGAAATAAAATGTCAACCATTATGCATGGTTAAATGACCAATTGAAATCCACAATGCATAGTGCATACTATACAATAATACATCTCCAGGTTCAGGCCAAGACAACTAGATTAGTCGAAACGATCTATAGAATCATACGTCAAGGATTTTGAGACCGAAACAATTTACATAGGCCTTTTTCCAAATTTCAGGAATTCAATAAATTTAGAAAGACAAAATATATCTATATATAATTGAACTGTTGGTTCTCATTAAACATACACAACCAGTAAGTAAGGAGACAAATACATACTTTTAAATAGATGATTCTCCATACTACCATGAATCATAAACTTGTAAACCAACAATTTATGATCATTCTCGCAGCAGTACCCTATCAGTTTAACCAAATGGGGATGACTCAACTTCCCCAAAAACATAACTTCCATTTGCAAAATAAATCGTAGAAATAATCCTTGAATAGCAAATACCCACAAACCTACAAAAGGGGAAAACGAAAAAATTTTATTAATAATGATTATATCCCATATCATGATCTATGTCTAAGTAGAAACTCGGTACTATGGTGAACCCATTGGATTGAATTTCTCTAAAATTGATGATCACTAAAACATATAAAACCCAACACAATACATAAGAAAGAAAACATGGTTACAAGCCATTCTCTGTGGCCTTGAAAACCATTTTTGTTGAGAACCTTCACCGCAAAAGGGAGATATTTGAGTCATGACCTGACATTCTCATCTATATGGCCCTTATATACAGTTCCAAAGCCTCCTTCCCCCAAAATATAATCGAAATGGAAGCTTTTGGTGATGATCTCCAGTTCAAACAATGTGAAAACCAACACATTGGATCCAGAGTCATGTCTCAAGTCTTATACATCCCTGGGATTTGATGGATTGCTCAGATCTGATGAAGACAAGAATAGTCTCTTAATGGGGGTGGGTTTTCTGCTTATTGCATGATATGGATCTTATTGCTCTTTATTGCGTTGATGTTCTTGTTTTTATGCTAATGGTACCGGTTGTGTCTGGACTGGCGTTCCTAAAAAACAAAACATGGCCCTGATAAATAACAATAGATCAACACTCTGAGAAATTAATACATTTGTAGTTACAGAGTTAAGGAGTTTTAACATAATACAATATGACAATATTCCACAATGGAGTATGCCATAGAGGCAATGTATATCCACCCTAGAAGGTAATATCATGACATTATTAGCTAGCAAGGTAGCTCAGATAAAACTCGGATATTCTTTTAGCCACATAAAGTGTGGGGAAATCACATTTGGTTAAACAAGATTCAAGAGGTTGGATGGTGATGTAATAATGGAATACTCAATATATTATCATTCCATACCATATTGCCAACATTCTGCAATGAAAAATACCATAACAATCTGCAAAGAAACAAACCATGGTGAGATTGGATACCCCCACTGAAACTCCATAGTGCCAATGTTCTGCAAGGAAACATAACATAACAGGATTATATAACCCCCCACCTCCCCCCTACACACACACACACCATATTGTACAATGGTGAAATTGGATACCATATACATGCATTCATCAACCCAAAACTTAACTAGCCACATAAACCCCACGTTCCCAGGATTAATTTCCACACCCTTCTAATGATGTTCAGTGAATTAATGCAACTTGGGCTCCAAAGTAGCGACATGAAAAAGGGGATCCACATAACGTGAAGAACAATCAAGTAGTATCAGCAGCACAAAGAGGAAATTCCACTAGCACAGAGAAAGAGAGGGTACCAACGCAACAATCCAATGATTTTCACCCCCAACAACCTGCAACTGGATTCCCTACAATTAGACCCAGATTGTGCCTCATGGCCCATCTTGGAATAAAAGGTCAACCCTTTGAAGAGTTGGTCCTGAAAGGCTTTACTTAGTGGGCTGATCCTAACTAAAAATATCAACCCTTCTCGACAAGAAAAGGTCTTGAAAGAGCTTATTGGGTTGGTCATAGCTGAAAAGTGAACCCTTCTCAAGCACTTAAAGTCCTGAAAGATATCACCAAGTTGGTCTTGATTGAAAGACCAATGCTTCTCATTCGGTATCCTCCTGCTTGAAAGGACTTGCTGGGCAGATTGAAATAACCAACCCTTCTAGATCTAGGAAGATATTTCATGACATTGATGTGTAGAGTTTGGTGCAGGATAAACTCATGCACAAACATCATCAAAAGAAGTAAAAGAAAAGCATAATCTTTGATTACCTGGCTTAGCTATGGGGACAAAACTGGTGACAGCAGAATCCTCTCTTGTTCCGCAGTTTCCCATTATCAATCTAAATTCAAATGCATCCTCCCTCCTAGCTCCACTGTTGCAACCACTGCACAACAACATTGCTCACATAGAAACACACCATTGCATTTACTGCAAAAGTGGGTCTAAAACATAATGCATATAAACATAGATCTCACACTAAATAGGTTCTTAATACTTGACATTGGGATTGTAGACAAATGACAATGTGATCACGTGCTGGCAGCAAATGGGCCCTTCAAATTTGTGTGTGGGATTCAACATCCATGGCAATGTGGTCACATGATCACAACAAATGGGTTGTCAAAATCCATGTTTGGGATTGTAGAAGAACAACAATTTGTTGACATGCTCACAAGAGTGTTGTGGCTACTTCTTCTAAAACATCCCACAACATAGTCCGATAAGCTCCTTCGCTAAGCGCCCAACTCCATGTGACCTTTTCTTTGAGTCATGTTTTCTGATACAGGAAGTACACACATCATGCCGATCCTTTGCATTTTTTTTGTGAATTCAGTCCCCCCAGCGAAAATCCGCATCTCTACCATTGGATCTCTATCATTGAGCAGAAGGGAAAACGCTGGTATTGGGTGGAACAAGAGGAAATTTGAGTACAATCTACCGTTGATTTATGAAGTAAACATATTAATTATTAACAATTGAAATAGAAATCAACTCATTTATTGGGGTTGGTGTCAGATACATGAATCCCCTGGCTTTGCAGAAATGGTTTTCCCGCCATCTAACGGTGCTCAAGTCTGTTGAAGCCTCTTTTGGAGCGTTTCTTGACATTGATTTGTTTTGTCCTACAACTTGCAAGCTTTCCCTTCGACTAAATCTATATGGTGGAAAATCAATTCTAAGGTTTGAGGGGGTGGACCCTCTCCTCCAATCAAGGTAAACATGGTGAATGTGATTGTCAAACTTCTTAGATTCCTTTCAATTGTTTGGATATAAGGGACTTGCACCCAAAAGGAATCCTCCTTATTGGAAAATACCTTGGTGCAATTAATGCAAATAAAATAATACATTTTAAAATTTCCATACATATTTTGGTCTCCTATTTTATACCAATAACAGTTAGATTTGTATTATAAAGTACACAAAATTAAAAATTAGCCGCAGTCATCTGGCAAAAATAGTTGTATCCAAGTCCAAAACATTATATCTTGGCATAAACAATAAAACTACCAAATAGTTCTGTCAGGTATCCAAGACCAAAACATTCTATATTGGCCTAAACAACAAACTACCAAATAGTTATGTCAGGTAAGTTTCCTTACAAACCGAAACATTAAAATTACCATACAACAATGCATTAGGAAACAAAGATAAAAACTAGAAAGTCTATCAAGAAAGAGAATAGTATTCAGATCCACTTGGGTTCCCATAGCTTCTTTTTTACCTCAATCCACCCACATGATGAAGGTTCCATAGGGACTAATTGTAGATCACAAGTTAGATGTCTAGGATTTGGATAGTGTGTGAACTCTTTATTTGAATTGTACTTGTCAGATTCATGCACTTTCTACATTACCCTTGATGGGATTTATTTGTAACTACCATCCTAGAGGGGGGAATCCCAGTATTCTTGTTTTCTTCTCTATCCACCAAAGAGGGAACTGATTCCTCAACTTGCATTGTTGGGCATGCATTTGTATCCTTCTCTGAGATTGTTGTTTGTTGATTTTCTGCATTTTGTTCCTCTTCATCATTTGACAATTGTTTCTTAAATGATTTCCATCCTTTGGGTTTTTGCTTATGTCATTTTTTCCTATTAGAATAAACTCATGCTTGAAAACATGAATCATGCAAATGTCCTTCTTGATGACAAATTCCACACTGAAAAGATATATTTTTGTAATCCAATTCTTGAGTCCATTTGGAACCCTTCCTTTGAAGTATCAACGTATCCAATAATCCCTGAATTATGTTGATCTCCACACATATGAGCATATGTTAAAGGACCAAGATTAATTCAATCTGTATCTATTTATCATATATGTCCAATGTATTCCCAATGTCTTTTAAAACTGTTAACTCCCAGAAGTGTCATGGCAGATTTGGGAGGCGCACCTAAACAAACATTTTAGTAACATACATATTGGTTGGTTTAAGTATTGGGGACCATGGGGTAACCAAAATCCCCACTCTTCCCCAAAACTAGGGACCTTCTAAAACTTTATAATTATCAGGGCCATTCAAACTGCTTTCTTAGGTCTCTCGAGTCAGAAATAATGTTGGGATTATTATTTTCTGAGAATTGCAAATGATGCAATCTTGTTGTTAATATTTCTCATTTCCCAAATTCTTAAAGGGTTCTATCTCAATGGAAGAGCGTCTTCTTTACAAGGAGGAGGTTGAAGGTTCGATTCCTTCATGCCCTATTGATATTTATTAATAAAATATATTTATTATGATTTATTATGGCTACGAGGGGGGTTCTAAACTGACTTCATATATCACTATGAGGGGGGTTCAAAAATGTCTTTGTATGTTACAACGAGGGGGGTTCAAAACCCCCCCCTGTAAGTTTATATGAGGGGGGTTCATAACCTCCCCCAAATGTTTGTAAAGAGTTTTAGGGGGGGCTTCAAACCGCCTCCATAGGTACCTACGAGGGGGGTTCAAAATCGCCCCCAAAGTTTTGTAAGGAGTCTTAATGGGGGTTTCGAACCACCTCCATAGGTACCTACGCTGGGGGTTTATAATCACCTCCAAAATTTTGTAATAAAGAGTTTTAAGCGGGGTTTTGAACTACCTCCATAGGTACCTACGAGGGGGGTTTATAACCACCCCCGAAGTTTTGTAATAAATACTTTTAGGGGGGGAGTTGAACCGCCCCCAAAAGTCAGTTTTAATGTCAATTTTTATCTCTTCCATAACTGCCCTTAAAATTCCAAAATTTTAGCGTTGGTGATATTGGGGATGGTTTGTTAAGACCTCCCCCAAAGGTTAGTAATATGGAGTTTTAGGGGGGGTTTAGAACCACCCTTGTAGGAACCTATGGGGGGTTTAAACCACCCCGTAGGTACCTACAAGGGGGGTTTGAAACCTCCCTTATAGGTACCTACGAGGGGGGTTTGTAACTGCCCCTAAAGGTTTGTAATAATTACTTTTGGGGAGGGGTGGAACCGACCCCATAGGTGTGTACAAGGGGGGTTTAGAAACTCCCTTTAAAGTCACTTTTGGGGGGGATTTAGAACTGCCCCCAAAAGCCACTTTTAGGGGTGGTTTTGATCTCTTCCAAAACCGCCCCTAAAAGTCAAAACTTTTAGCGTCGATGCTATTAAGGGGATTTTTTTAAGACCATCTCCAAAGACAAAAAACACCCCCAAAAGTGACTTTTGGAGGCGAAAGAAAACCCCCCCTAAAATTCAAATTTGTTGAAGTGTTTGGAGAAGGAAAGAGAGGAGAAAGATAAAAATGATTCAATAAAACATATTGTCACATGCCCCAATTTTGCAAAAAAAAAATTATATTATTTGAGGACAATATGTTAAATTTTATGCTAAGTTGTAATTGATGACTCAACAGGGTCAAGGATATTTAATGTAAATTCTGAATATTTTATTTATAAATAAATAAAGGAGGAGACAACAGATTAGGAGAGCTGTTAAAAGAGTGTTTACTGGTCAAATTGGTGGAGGAGACTGGGTGGAGAGCAAACTGACATATGGCAGCATCCTCAAACCACTTCGAACTGTTACAGGTGGTAACCTCCCTACATCTGGGGTCATGATTCCCCAAGAAAGTGGAATCAGAGAAGGTGTCTCAATTAATGAAAACTGACCCAAAAGACCTAGGCAATCTTTATAAAAATTCCTAGGTGATAAATTCTTTGATCGACAAAAAAGTCAAGCAGACCTTAAAAGAACTCCAAAGGAGTTTCAGGTAGGTGAGCATGTGTTCATCAAGGTGAGACCCAAAAAGAGCTCTATGAGGTTGGGTAGTTGTGCCAAACTAGCACCTCGTTACTGTGGTCCATTTGAAATACTGTCTAGGATTGGACAAGTAGCTTATCAATTAGCATTACCATTGGATTTAAGAGTTCATAATGTTTTTCACGTTTCTGTATTAAAGAAATATGTTCATGATGCTACTCATATTGTTAACTGGAATGATGTACAGGTGGAACCAGAAGGAGATTTTCTAGTGGAATCGAATTGTATCATCGCGCGGAGGGAGTGTATCCTTGGGCGGAGGGAGATCACACTTCAGAACCGCACCATTGGTCAGGTGAAGGTGCAATGGAAGCACCTTAGTCCAGAGGAAGCTACCTGGCAATTGGAAAGTAATATGCGGGATGAATATCCAATTCTGTTCCAAGGGAATTCTGAGGACGAAGAATAAATAACATCGAGGACGATGTATGTCACATGCCTCAATTTTGCAAAAAACAATTTTATATTATTTGAGGACAATATGTTAAATTTTATGCTAAGTTGTAATTGATGACTCAGCAGGGTCAAGGATATTTAACGTAAATTCTGAATATTTTATTTATAAATAAATAAAGGAGGAGACAACAGCTTAGGAGCGCTGTTAAAAGAGTGTTTACTAGTCAAATTGGTGGAGGAGACTGGGTGGAGAGAAAACTGGCATGTGGCAGCATCCTCAAACCACTTCCAATTGTTGCAGGTGGAAATCTCCCTACATTTGGGGTCATGATTCCCCAAGAAAGTGGAATCAGAGCAGGTGGCTCAATTAATGAAAACTGACCCAAGAGACCTAGGCAATCTTTATATAAATTCCCATTGAAGAGAGCTGAGGCTGCTCATTCTAGAGGGGTGATCATTCAGGTTGAATGAATGTACTTCAGAGAAATTCAATGGAAGGAAAATCTAGAAAGTGTTTGAGGGGATAACTGCTGATTGATCTAGTTTCAGCTTTTAAGCTGAAGATCATACTGCTGAGAGCAGAGTGTTTACTGAGATATTGAACTAGTTAGTTGACAAAGGATTCTACTGTTTGCATTCTCCACCAGTTCTCAGCCAAGAAGACCAGGAACAGGCTTGAGGGTCCTGAGGAAGCGTTGTTTGAGCGCTCTCCAGGAGATTGGTAGGGAGGAACGGCCTCCTAACGCTGTTGTCGTCTGTCCTAAACAGGTTCTATGTTATTTTGTTTACTATGTTAGTCAAATAAGTTTTAGTTTGACTGGTATATGATTGTTAAAGTTCAGTTTGTGAAATGTTATAATTAGTATTCTTATTAGATTGTTAAAGGAATGAAGTTGATTTAGAAAAGTAAGGTGTTAGAATGCTTTAAGTAGATGAAAGAGATTTATAAGAGATTGAAAATAATAGATAGGGTTCTGTATCTGTAGATAGCAGAGTAATTTATTTAATGTGTAAATTATTATGTAAAGAACAATGCTATGGTTATTTATGTTTACTGTTTAACTGAGTATAACTAAGTAAAAATGTTGAAAAATAAACAGTAGAACTACATTAGAGTATACTGATACAAATAAAGCTTATAGAAGATACAGTTGGGTATATAAACAAGGTAATAACCACACAGAGTATCCTTTAAAAAAAAAGTTCTATTATCTTAAAACAATTATTTAATGTAAACCAGAATTAGAGTTATGTTACAAACCATCTAATTATAAAAAGTAAACAGAGTTATTATTCTAATCTTTACAAAGTTCTGAATAATTTCTAATTTACAGAACAGTAAACAAATACAAATATAAATGTAAACAGTAAATAGAATAAAACTAAGAAATTACTTAATTAGGGAATAATTATTTACTAGACAAGCTTATAACCTGTACAAGTTAAACTTGAGGGTCAAAACCCTAGTTCTTCTTTTATAATTTTATAAATATATTCTTTAATAACAAAGTAAACAAATTAAACTAGAATAGTATAAGTTATGCATTGGACTGGTTACGGTCTTATTTCAAGAATTTATAGTATATTTATAAATTCTTTTATTTTTAAAATAATTCATAAACAGATTAAATAACACTAATAATCTTGTAATAACGAAATAAACGTAAACAAAAACTAATGATAAATCTATACAAGGGTTCCTATCTAGAAAACCCTAGCTACCTTAACCTAACTGATAAATATAAATTTATAGATTTTATTTTTCGAACTGAGTTACAGTCTTTACAATAACCTTATTCATTTGCAAGAGAAATCATTAACAACAAATTTATGTCACTGACAGTGAAGAAGAATAACCCATTTTACATTAATATCATTTATAAAACGATGTATAAATTATCAGGGCATTTGAAACAGAGATCAAGTAAAAACCATGAAGACAAGAGAACCCCCATAATTTAAGAAACAGAGTATGATATTAATTAGCCATAAGGATGTGAACCCTTTTTACAAGTTAAGAAAAGCTAAATACAAGTCACGACGTAGAAGCTGGAGTTACCCTGCAACAAGCAAGGGTTTTAATAACAAAAGCTAAGTAATAATAGAAACTAAGCATCTAAATAATGGAGGAACCAAAGTCGTGCTTCCTTTCCAACTGAAAACCCTTTTTCCCTTAACCATTGCAAGCAGGGAGATGCCATGTTTTAACCAGAGCTTACCCGTTTGGTCTTGAAGCCAATTCAACGTTGGAGAGGATTCCTCCAAGCTTAAAGGCAAACTGTAACCTGCAAGCAAAGACTGAGAACTTTAATTAGAAGCTGGGTATTCTAATACTAAACTATAATTCGATTTTTTTAAATTAATAGAAAGGGGTGTGTGCAAGAAGTTGAGGGTCTCTTTTGGCACGTTAGATGCAATACAAAACTGGAAAAAAACAGGCATCCATCAACTTGCATGGATATTTTGAGACACTTACACAATGAATCTTGCGATCAGTAAAAAACAAGAAATGTAGGAAATTGAATGACCTTTCCAAATATATATATTTTTTTTCTATTGAAAATGCTGTTAACTATCTAAAGTTAGATAAATTTTACCAGGCACTTTTTTATTTTTTGGACAAATTATAAGGTATATGTTTTTGTGGGTGCAGCGTCTGAGTGTCTAAATGATGGAATAAACTTACAGAAACCAGTATACGTATAGAGAACATATAGGACTAGTGCACGACTATTTTTCCAATAATAAAAATAAATTTTTTAATTTTTTTTTTAATTATCTAAGAGATCAAACCTCAAAAATGGTACGTCAATTGTGGGTGCAGCATTTGAATGTCTTAATGCAATTATTTGGAAATGGGTTTTTTATAGCATGTAGAGGTTGGTGTTCTTTAGTGCACCATATAAATTTTTTTTTAAATGGTTGAGAAACGAAAGAGATATAGATGAAACACTACCAGTGTGTTTTTTGAGTTGAGGAGTGATGACAGAAGATAAATAAGAAAAAAATAGAAAAAATTATGTATTCTTGTTCAAATTTACATATTTAGAATCTGCAAAAAAAACCATATCTGTTTCTAAAATCTCATAAAAAATGGATGTGTGCAGCATAATCAAACGAACCGCTAAACACGAGCATATTGAAAATATGGATATAATGTTGAATTTGCCATGGTTTATCATACTCCAAGGCACAGGCATGTTGAATCCGAAGCAAAGTACAAAGCAAACACATAGGCATAGGAATTCCATGAAATCATGGGTGAAGTCTCGGCCTTATCATTTGGAGGAAATAGATTTTTGAATTTAAACTAAACACGAGCGCGATTTAACGAGACAAAACGTGTGCGCGTTATGTATAAACAAAACGCGAGCACGTTATGTATAAACAAAACGCGAGCGCGTTTTGTTCACATAAATCGCGTGCGCGTTATGTAAAACCCAAAATATCGTTCATCATCATTTTCATCTTCTTCATCATCTTCAACTTCATCATCATCTTCAACTTCATCATCATTAACATGATCATCATCTTCAACTCCATGATCATCAACATCATGAACATCATCATCACCATCAACATCATGAACATGATCATCAACATCATCATCATCATCACCTTCCTCATCATCTTCATCATCATCATCAACATGATCATCATCTTCATTACCTTCATATTCATCTTCATCATCATCATCATCATCATCACCATCGCCATCATCATTATCCTCATCATCATTATCATCATCCTAATCCTCGTTGTCATCATCAGCTTCATCGTCATCGTCATCATCAACATGATCATCATCATCACCATCAACATCATGAACATCATCATCACCATTGTCGTCGTCATCATCATGAACATCGTCGTCATCACCATCATTGTCATCATCAACATCATCATCCTCCTCGTCATCAACATCACCATCACCATCATTATCATCATCAACATCGCCATGATCATCATTATCATCTTCATCATGTCCATCTTCATCATCATCATCTTCACCATCATCACCTTCATCATCACCATCGTCGTCATCATCATCATCACCATTGCCATCATTGCCGTCATCATCATCAACAACAACATTATCACCATCGTCGTCATTGTCATCATCATCACCATCATCATCACCTTCATCATCCTTATCATAATCATCACCATCAATATCATGAACATCATCATCATCATCCTCATCATCTTCATCATCATCATCATCATCACCATCAACATCATGAACATCATCATCATCATCCTCGTCATCATCCTCATCATCATCACCATCAACATCATGAACATCA
>LPNX010987451.1:46327-87242 GCA_001517045.1 Pseudotsuga menziesii
CTAAGGCTGCCTAGTGAAGCCATATATTCTCAACACAGTATAATCCCTGTATAAAAACCAGTCTCCAACCCGATCCTCCAGAGTCAAGAAAGAAGGTAGCCTATAAGGCTGCCTAGTGAAGCCATATATTCTCAACACAGTATAATCCCTGTATAAAAACCAGTCTCCAACCCGATCCTCTGGTGAAGACTGCATTAAGCTCCTCATTTCATCTAGGACACGGGGTAATTCTTCATTGACCAGCATTTTGTACATCTCAGACATGATCGAATTGGAAAATTCGAACATGCTGATTTGTTTTGGTAGATCAGAAGAGCACAGAGTACTCGAAAACTTCAACTCAGAGATATTGGAACATACTAGCATATTAAGCAGATAAGTCTGGAACCTGAAAAACCGGACCTTGGGGAACTCGCTCAGCTGAAGATGAATTGCTTCAGCCAGGTATTTGTCTAAATTAAAACTGGTGTTGACTGAGACTCAGGAACAGGGGAACTCATTCTCAACAAACATCCGAGAACGACCTCGCCCACACGATAGTCCTCATCTAGGACTAGTACTTGACATACCAAGGAAATGACCAATTGAACTTCACTCTTGAAAATATGCACAGGGTAGGGCATGAATACACCATCTAAAGACTGACCATCCTTTAAAACACTCGACATGAATTTACAGCGGGTTTCGGATTCGCACTTCTTGTACAATTTGACCAGGACTGACTCGTTTATTACTTCATGACGATCTGGGTAACTTTTCGGCAAAGTAAGGATTTCTTGAATGACCGCAGCATCGACTCTACACAATACTTTGGACGCAGACCGACTGACAATAATTATTTGAGACGGACGATCTGGGTAACTTTCCGGCAAAGTAAGGATTTCTTGAATGACCGCAGCATCGACTCTACACAATACTTTGGACGCAGACCGACTGACAATAATTATTTGAGACGGAGAATAATTCACAGCACACCACTCTGCCAACTCTGGGAAATGGAGGGTTTGCTCAATGGCGAAATAGTACAAGAAAGACTTGCACACGTTCAACACATCGTTCCCTCGCGAATGGTAATTCCATAATCTCTCTTTGCTAACAGACACGCTTTCCACAGAGAGGAAGGGGTCGCATACATTCCTATCCCTATCAACTAAGAACTCTTCTCTTTCGTCTATGACTTGACCCGACACCTGAACCTCTTTCCTTTGGTCCATTACTGAATTTCACACTGGTAACTAGGAGGAGGAATTACAAAATTACTGGGTTTCAGCGTTACCTGGTTTACTGTAGAGGTGCGTTCCAGGAGCTATTCCGTGCTTGACGAATGGAAGCTGAAAACTGACAAATGGAAGCTTCCAGAGAGGTTGGTCCCTTTCACTGGTCCCAAGCGAATAAAATAACAATGATAGAGGTCNGTGTCCGTGCTTGACGAATGGAAGCTGAAAACTGACAAATGGAAGCTTCCAGAGAGGTTGGTCCCTTTCACTGGTCCCAAGCGAATAAAATAACAATGATAGAGGTCAACCCTTCGCTTTTATAAGCCTTTTTTATTTCCGGGCCTATCACAATTCACCACGTGGACGATCATTTACTTTCCGCAACTACCATCTACTATCAGCCGCGCGTCTCTTTCTTCCGGACTCATTATCAACCGTTGATCTAACCCTTTGCAAACTTCTGGCCCTTGGATCGCATCCCACTCATCCTTTTTTGCTGGCTGTCTTGGCGATAAACACCGTGCAAGTCTCCGTCCCGAAATCGTTCATGACCGTTGATGCGACGTACCTCCATCCTTCACCATTGGATCAAACGCCACATCCCGCATTCCGCTGAGCCCTCTGACTTTAACCATCGTGCAACTCTAAGTCCCAGAATCATNTTTCGCTGGCTGTCTTGGCGATAAACACCGTGCAAGTCTCCGTCCCGAAATCGTTCATGACCGTAGATGCGACGTACCTCCATCCTTCACCATTGGATCAAACGCCACATCCCGCATTCCGCTGAGCCCTCTGACTTTAACCATCGTGCAACTCTAAGTCCCAGAATCATCCACAGCCATCAATCCGATATATCTTTATAGGTGGGCCGTTGGATCATGTTGCGCCCATCAAATTGTGCTGGGATCCTCTACCTTAACCGACGAGCAACTTTGATCAGCGGAATTATCCCCAACTGTCGATGCGATACACCTTTAACCACGCACCGTCGGATCATCAGCCACGTACCCAATTCCGCTGGCCAATCCGGGATTAACCGCCATGCACGTTCATCCTCCGGAATCCTTTTCAGCCGTTGATGTCATCGTCCGGCCTTTGTCAGCCATCCGATCTGTTGTCATCTACCCGATTCGGCCAATCCGGGATTAACCGCCATGCACGTTCATCCTCCGGAATCCTTTTCAGCCGTTGATGTCATCGTCCGGCCTTTGTCAGCCATCCGATCTGTTGTCATCTACCCGATTCCGCTGGCCAACTCGGGCTTATCTCTCGTGCGATTTCACTCCCCGGAAATCATAATAGCCGTCGATCTATTCCGCCTTTGATCTCCAAACATCAGATCCAGCTTCGTGTAATGAATTCCACTGGATGGCTAGGGATTATCCCGCGTGCAGGTTCCGGTTTATGGAATCGATCCCATCCACCGATGTGATCCGATCCCGNTGATCTCCAAACGTCGGATCCAGCTTCGTGTAATGAATTCCACTGGATGGCTAGGGATTATCCCGCGTGCAGGTTCCGGTTTATGGAATCGATCCCATCCACCGATGTGATCCGATCCCGCCCCTCCACCATCGGATCGAGAGGAGTATACATGATTCCGGCAGCCTCCGTTTTCTTAACCAATGCGTGCTTTCACAGGGCGGATCTGATGTGGACCGTGGATCTGCTTGGGACCACTTCACAACCCTTGATCTGTGCAGCTGGTTAAAGGCTCGAACTCCTCCTATCTTCCTCACATGTTATGAAGGTCGAATGGAGCATTAACCACTGATTTTCTTCTTTCCACCCTCATGGCCTAGGATCTTTGGCAACCTGATCGACGTTTAGACTATCATCACACTTATATATTATACCTTTTGTCCAAAGTACTAAAAAAAAAACATTATCTTTTCTCCACCATGGTCTCCTTCTCCTTGGTCAAATAAAGGTGTTAACAGCTGGCTCCATCTGGGGATGATATCCTCCCTACGAGGTATCAAAGAACTCGTAGACCAGGTGCCTGCTTTTTGACTTTGCATAATAATTCCCAAAAAACCCATTTTTTTGTTTTTTGTACATATATCATTTTTATATATTCGTAGAAAAGGGAAGATAGGCCTCCTAAACCTTGGGGATTTCACTGCAAGCTCCAAATACCTTGGGCTTACCATTTCTTATTGGGTTGTAAAAGAAAAATATGTACAGTCTATAATACAAGTTTTACCTTCCTTTCCTAGGATAGGTAATGCTTCAGATACCTCCCATTGACAGGGTTGCTTTCAAGAGGAACCCCATTTGTATATTCCAGCAAAAATGCATTCTGCCCTCTATACCCAGCAACAACATAAGGTCCAACCCACATAGGATCAAATTTTCCATGCTTTTCTTCATTAGGAGCATCCCACTTCAGAACCATGTCATCGACCTGAAATTGTTCCTCTTTGACTCTTCTGTCAAAAGTACTTTTCATTTTCTCTTGATGTGACTGTACTTTATCATAGGCCTTATATCTCCGTTCTTCTAGCTCCATGATCTGATTTATCCTCCGCTGTATGTGGTTTGGTTCTTCTTGCTGATATTGGAAATATCTCATAACTGGGACCCCTAATGATGCCGGAAAAATCACTTCAGTTCCATATACCAGTTGGAAAGGAGACATGCCAATTTCCCTTTTAGTGCTAAACCTATCGGCCCATAGAGCATATTTGAGTTTGGTGTGCCAGGATCTCTTGTTGTCCTCCAACAGCTTTTTGATGATCCTTACTAGACTTTTGTTTGATGATTCGGCCAACCCATTCCCCTGAGGATAATAGGCTGTCGAATGATTTAGACTTATGTGATACTTATGACAAAAATTTATCATTTTCCTGGACTTGAAAGCAGTGGCGTTGTCTGTTACTATCC
The DNA here is from genome assembly GCA_001517045.1 of Pseudotsuga menziesii. Taxonomy (NCBI): domain Eukaryota; kingdom Viridiplantae; phylum Streptophyta; class Pinopsida; order Pinales; family Pinaceae; genus Pseudotsuga; species Pseudotsuga menziesii. The sequence goes on from LPNX010987451.1 coordinate 50,431, forward strand.
TTTTTGGACACCCGAACCGAGCCAATATATTCTCTTCAAGAAAATCCATGATCACATTTTCAGTGGCCCTCCTGGTAGGAATTGCTTCTATCCATTTGGTAAAATAGTCTGTAGCTGTCAAAATCCACCTGTGCTGTCTTGATGAATTAGGGTTTATTTCACCAATAAAATCCAAACCCCATTGCTGGAAAGGAGCCTCAACTGTTATTGGATTCAGAGGGAGAGACAGTACCTTTCTCTTACCGTCAAAAATTTGGCATTGATGGCATTTTCTGGTTTCTTTATATACATCATAGAATAGCATAGGACAGTAGTAACCAGCTCTTAGGATTTTGTTTGCAGTCACCTTCCAGGAATGATGTCCCCCACAGTCTCCTCTGTGAAATTCTCTGGTAACTTACTGGGCTTCATCTTCCAACAGGCAATTTATTAGAACTCCTCCAGGATCCTTCCAATAATGATATTTATTTAGGATACAGAATTTAGTAGATTTCAGCTTCACAGACCTTGCTCTTGATTTACTTAACCCTTCTGGTGCTTGCAAATTTTGGAGGACATACACGATATCAAAATACCATGGGGTGGTCAGAACGTCATCCATCACTTCTACATCCAGCTGGTCAGAATGGTGAGTCAAAAAATTGATCTGTAAAGATTCACAATTTGAGTTTGTCATCATCTTTGCCAACCCCTGTCCTTTAACCAGCTTCGTGGGTTTTATTTCTATGTCATATTCTAATAATGTAGCTATCCATTTCGCTCTACTGCCTTCTGGATCTGGCTGAGTCAAAATTGCTTTTATTGCAGCGGTCGGAACATGTGCAATTACATGTGAATGCAAGACATATACTCTGAAATCCTGTAGTGCTTTAACTAAAGCATATGCTTTCTTTTCCATGATGTCATATTTCAATTCTCCATCTCGAAGTATTTTACTGAAAAAATATATAGGTTGTTCCTGGTTCTCATCATTTTTCTATAATAATACGGCTGCTATAGTATGTTCCGAAGCATATGAGAATACTGAGAATTCTTTGGCAAAATTTGGACTTACCAAAACAGGAGCTCCTGAAATTGCTTTCTTGATTCCCCAAAATGACTCCTTAGCTTCTGCACTCCACTTTATTTCATGACCCTTTCTCAACATATTAGTAATATTCATCAAAATATCAGCGAAGCTAGGTACAAATCTTCTCAGGAAATTTACCTGTCCCAGAAATGACTGTACCTCCTTTTTGCTTCTGGGCTCTCCCACTATCAGGATTGCACTTACTCTCTCAGGATCAATCTTTATGCCATCTTTGGATATTATATGGCCTAGCAGCTTTCCTTCCTCTAATGCAAAATTAGATTTCTTAGGATTTAGAGATACACCATATTTCCTACACTTCATGAAAACCTTCTCAAGATGGTGCAAATGTTCTTTGTCAGATTTAGAGTAGACTATGATATCGTCCATGTAGATCACAACAAAAACTCCAATTTCCCCTCCAAAAGCGATGTCCATAGCTCGCTGGAAAGTGGCTCCGGCATTCATTAAACCAAAAGGCATCTTTGCATACATAAAAGTGCCCCATGGTGTAGTAAAGGCAGTCTTCTCCTGATCTTCTGGTAACACTTTGATCTGGTTATACCCGAAAAATCCATCTAGCATCGAAATCCTTTCAGCCCCCACCACTTGCTACAGCATGTGATCCATCTTGGGTAGAGGATAGTTATCTTTCATGGAGACCTTATTCAAATTGCGAAAATATATGCACAGTATTATCTATCCACTCTTCTTTCTGACGGGGACCAGATTAGCAACCCACTTAGAAAATCTGAGCGTTACAATGATCTTGGCATCAAATAACTTCTTTATTTCCTTCTCAATGATAGGGAGCAATTTAGGGTTGATCCTCCTGAGCTTCTGTTTAAAAGGATTCTCTCCAGGCTTTATAGGAATAGTGTGATGTATGATAGATGTATCATATTATTTGAGGTCTTCATAACTCCAAGCAAACACATCTGTGTACTTTTTCATCAACTCCACATATTCCCCTTTTTCCCTTTCAGGCAGCTTCTTGGACAGTTTTAGGATTTTAGGATTTTCCTCAGTGCCAATATTTATATCCTCAACTACATCACCAACCGGTTTCACTTTGGGGTTCTTGGCAACATCATTCTGATCAAAGAGCCTTTCTAAAGGGATCAGGCCTCTTGGTATAAAATTATTTTTTTGCTGGATGATATCCTTACATCCCAAGGTTTTCCTTAACTTTTCAGCATCTTCTTCTGATTCAACCGTTTCGTCATCCTCAGGGGTCCTATCATTACCATTTTCATTTTCAACATGAGTATTCACAAACTCTCCTGACAACTCTAGAAATATTTGGATCTACATATCATCTTCGAACACCTGCCAGTACTTGTAATTGTCAAGGATAGAAGGCCTGTTCAAAATCTCCACTTGGTACTCTTTTTGACTGGTCATTTGGGGTCTCGAATTTTCCAGCGGATACTGCTAAGGAATCAGCCACCATATTGTCAACCCTGGGAACCACCTGAATTGTATGCTTCGTAAAGAAATTGCCAAGCATATCCCATACTTCATTTCTATAAGCCCTCATCCGAGGATGCTTGTTCTGATAGCTCTCATTTACCTGGTTTATCACCTAAGATTTTGACCCTCTAAGCCCCCAGGTTTTTCAAAGCGTGTAACCCCAATAACAGGGCCTCATACTCTGCTACATTATTAGTGCATTCAAACAACAATTTGTATGACAAATATTTGAAATCATGAATAGGAGAAATGATGTAAACACTGGCCCCAGCGCCAACCTTTGCAACAGATCCATCGAAATACATGGTCCATTGGCCTTCTTTTTTCTGTTTTACTTCCAGAGCTTGCTATTCCAAAACTTCTTTTTCTTTATTCTCCTCGGACTTCTCATGTTCTTCAGATTTCTTTTGCAATGCAGCTTCTAAGTCATGTGGGACAGCATCATTAAAGAAAATGGAAGATCCCAAATCAGTATCAACAACATATATGTGATGGACTTCAGGTTTATCTTGACTGCTGAACACATAGGGAGTTCTCTTTTCACTATATAACCTTCTGCTACCATCTGGAACAGGGATCGTTGCATATGACATGTCCATCTGTAAACTACCTTTCAGCTTGGAGGTCCAAGATCTTGATAGCAACACCCCAAACTTAGGTGGGATATCTGCTACCACCACATCCATGACGATTGTTTTAGAAGGCAATTTGTTCAGGGTCACCACCATGTCTTTAATTAGACCAAGGCACTTTACTCTCCTAAAATCAAATGAGTATAAATCCTTATAAGGTCTGGTCACTTCTAATCCCAGACTTTCTACAACTCCTTTAGGCATTAGATTGTGTGATGCCCCAGAGTCCAACATAGCATTATGGACCACTTTGTCATGTACATTCAGACTCAAATAGAAAGGGGGGACTTCTTCACTTTCTAAATCTTCAGCTTTCGATCCAAATGAAATAGTAGGATTATCATCATTCAAATTTAAAATGTCAGACTGCCCTTCACTTTGGTCTTTGACCATTTTTGAGATAGTATCTCTGTATTCAGTGTTTCTCAATAACTCATTAAATGGAACAGAGATTTTAAGTTTAGACAGCTCATTTTGTAGGTTAAAACCAGCACTAATCTTTTCCACCTCAACCAGAGTCGCCTTTTTTATTATTTTATCCCTTTGTACATCATTATCAACCTCTCTACTCACAAAGGGCTCTTTTGGTATTTCCTTCCCCTTTTCTCCATTCAAAGAACTAGAGGAAGGCTGATTTGGGTTTGCCTTCCCTTTATTTATAGGGACATCTCTATTTCTCAGTCTCATTTTCCTTTGAACATCATCCATTGAATGTAAATAACCCCTCTGATACAGTTCATTTTCAAATTCTTCATTTACATCTTGCTGCGCAAACATATTATGCTCCTCTTCAGTAAGATATATTTCAAAATCCTGCTCTCCAAACAGATGAATCTCATTTTCAGGAGGATCTTCTTCGTCACCAACATAATTTTCAGGACAAGGTGGGCGGATGGGTAGCTCTTCTTGGTTTCTTGGATTCCTCTGGTCTCTCTGTCTATTTTGGGGGGGAACAGGGGGATTTGGTCTTCTGAAGTTTGGATTCCTGATCTAGGGATCCCCTTGCTCTCTATTGAAAGGCCTAGAATCCATGGTTAACTTATCCATCAACTTCTCCATTGTCTTCAGCATTATCTCAAATTTAACCTCTACAGAAGAAGATGAAGTAGAAGGTACATTTTCTTCTTTCCTCCTCCTATCCATATCTCTATGTTTGATTTTTCCACTAGCCATCATGTTAGCTTCCACTTCTAGGGCATCAGTAAACATGGTAGCAAGAGTTGTCGATTTCCTCTCCCGCAAGGAGAATGCAAAATCATTATCAAAAGCCCCAACATAGTGCAGTTTAGCAGCTGCAGGAGAAGGCTTTATATCTTTCGGGATAGAGTTATAAGCCCTCATGAATCTACTTGAGAATTCATGAACAGACTCAAAACCCCCTTTATTAAGACCGTTATATTGAGATAAAAGCTGCAGAGGATTCAGTTTATCATCCCATCTATGCAAAAATGCATTATGAAAATCCTGAAAATTCACGATAGACCCAGGTGGAAGTTCCTTAAACCACTTTTTTGCCTCCCCAGACAAACTTTGGGCAAATAACTGCATTTTGACATCAGGATAGTCTACTTCCTCCAAGTCAATGAAGTATTCAAACTTGGAAACGTGTTGTTTTGCGGTTATATCCCCTTCCCCATCAAATAAAGATATCCTCTGAGAATAATTTTGGGGGAGATCATGTAACGCAGTAGGGAGACGCAAAGGGGCAAATCTGGCAGCCATTGGTTTGGGTGGGTTCATAGGAGCTGCAGTGCTTTGAGAATGTTCGGAGGTGGTTGTTTCAGCTTTGGAAGTTTGTCGTAAGTCTTTCTAGAGGGAATCTAACAAATAAGACTCTAACTTACTAGGATTGGGCTTAATATTTTTGAGGTCGGATTCAGACCTAGCTCTCAATCGACAAGGATTGGACTCAGCATTTTTTAGGTCGGGTTCAGATCTAGTCCTCAATGGTGTCTGCACAGTATTGATTCCCCATGCTGGATTAATATGAGAATCTGGTGGTGATGATGGGCCGAACAAAGGAAAATCTACCTTCTCTTTATTCTTTCTTTTAAACAACTTTTCTGGATTCTCAAAACTTTTCAAAATTTCGGTATCAGAGTTACCTCGTGTGTGTCTTCTTGAAGCCAGAATGTCATTCTTGAATTCTGAAGCAATTTCACAGTGAAGTTGCTAGGGAAAATACACAACCTTCTTCTCTTTTCGAAATTCCTGTTTGCCCATAGAAATCTCTCTTGATCTTTGTCGTTCTCCCGGGGCAGATATGCACTTTCGTCCNCCAGGGAAAATACACAACCTTCTTCTCTTTTCGAAATTCCTGTTTGCCCATAGAAATCTCTCTTGATCTTTGTCGTTCTCCCGGGGCAGATATGCACTTTCGTCCACGGCAACGGTGCCAATTTGTTAGCACCCAGAATGTACCCAGGTTGTAAGAGGTACACCCCGAGGTAACAGCAAAATCACTTTAGGAAGAAATTGGTATTCTCTTCCAGAGAGGGATCTCTCGATACAAACTTTACAACTTTATAAGACCAAATGCTATCAATATTTAAAGGTTTGTTTGTTTGGTTGAAACAGCCACATATCCATTGGGCAACGGAGTCATATACATATAAAATATCCCATAGATGCATACAAAAGATTTATCAAAGGCAAGATAATCACATAATTGTAGTCATTCCATTTATCAAGGTGAAATAGAAAAGGCGAGGGAACAACCCATCAATACAGAGCGTCTAAGATGAATTCCATATCAACTTTAGTAGAAAAATCATATAATACCTGAAACGATGAATAGAGCATAAACATATGAATTCTAATCATCAAACACTATGTCTCAGATACGAAGGAAAAACAGAATGTAGTGTTACACGGGAAAAATTACGATCACACGAAGAAAGAAAGCACGGACTGCAACATCAATGATACATGAATCTCTGAAAAAACTCTCATGCATTCATTTTTGGTAAAAAATATAAGACAGATATGTTCTCCACAAATCACTTCACTCGATGGGTTCCAACCCCCATCTCATAAAAAGATACAAATATATAGATAAAACAATAAGTCTGCTCCCAGCAGATCAATAACAGAATGATCGGCGTAAATTAGAGTTTGTAACTGAATTCCTACACCACTAGGAAGTTGTTACAATCCATTCCTAACAGATCACAAAGTACTAATCAACTGGATAATAAACTTTCGGCCAACAGCTCCACGTCCTTTTCCCAACAGCTCCATGTCCCGACAGCTCCACGTCTCTACCCCATCAGCTCCACGTCTTTGCCCCATCAGCTCTTTAGCACCTGACACCTATTCCTAGGGGGGAATAATATACTTTGTTTTCCCAAACCGCTCTACATCTTTCCACTGCTCCGAACTCGGGGTGTCACACTCCATCATCTCCCGAATAGCTACTTCGAGCTCCATATATGCTTCATAAGATTTCCTGGGCAATCTGGCTCTGATAACGGCAAGCTTCTGCAAGACTTCGAAATCTTCTGCTAACATGTCTATAATGGTTTTCCCTGTCAGGTTCTTTTCCAAGCTATCAAATTTCAAGTGGTCCATTCGAGCCCGAACAAGTAGGCGATGATAATGTTCAGGCGGGAGCATCTTACCTTCTTCGTTCCAGAAGGACGGCAGTCCATCTTCGAACAACTCTTTAAACTCTTGCTTGAACTTAGTGACTTGCATAAGTAGTTCTTCTGAATTCTCTTGGACAATATTCATTAAATGGTGTTTGTGGATGATCTTCTTTGCCGACAATGCTATTGAGATTCTGTCCTTTATGCCCATGTCATGCAGCTTTTGGTGGGTCAATGAATTCAGAAAATTTAATGTATTCTGAGCTGTAGTGAGGGGTCTTCTTGCCATGTGTTCATCCACCAGTTTCAGTCTTTGTTGGTCCAACTCTGTCAGTCCACTCAAATCATCAATAAAACACAAGTAATTTCATAACTTGGTAATCTCTATAGTCAGGGTATCCCAAATAATATGTTTCGCCCCCTGAAGAGGGCCCTTCCCAATGCATTTTTCTTTTAGCTCATCGAGCTTTTTCTGTAATTGATTCCTGTCATGCAAGATATGTTTTCTGTTTTCACTTATCTTGGTTAATTCAGCCTTTACTTTTTCATTCTCGGCTTTCAACTCCTTAATAGCTTCCTCCTTCAGACTCACTTGGGACATAGACACCAACAGGTCATCTGCAGAAAAATCAGCTAATGGCTTCTGGATGTTTACAATAGATAAGTCATCACCGGTAGGGGTTTGGCTCATTAGCTCTTCCATAATATCCTTTTCTTCAGTCTGATCTTTCTGCATCATGGAGATTTGGGATAGCAGCTCCTCCCTCTTGGTCCCCCACCTATCCTTTTCCTCTTGCAGCTCTCCAGCCTTTCCTTTGTATTCCATCATCTCCTGATGGATTTTATCTTTCTCCTCCTGGAGAGATAGCAATTCAGCTGATTGGACATGTTCTGAGCTTGGTATATTCAACTTCTTCTTCAAAACCTAGAGCACATTATCTTTCTCTTCTAACAACTTTTTGACAGCCTGGGTGTGGTCTGAGTTAGCAAGGTCTGCTTGCAGTTTTCTGACCTGAATAACATTTGCCTTGTTTTCCACTTTCTCATGCTTTAGCTGGACTTCCAATTTGTCTACCAACACCTGTAATTTGTTTATCCTTACCATGGCCTGCAGTAAATCTGAGTAGATGATGTCGCTGGTCTGTTTCTGCAGTTGTATCTTGTCTGGGGTTCTGATTTTGTCCAGCCTGACTTCTATCTCAGACATCCTTTTGTCATTTACTATGGCCATCTTAAAAGTATTTTTCTTAGCATATCTAGCCGAAACTAGAGATGTTTTTGAACTGTACAAGTTTCTTACCCTTGGGAGTAGACTTCTCGTTTCCTCTAAGGAATGCTTCCTTTTTTCCATGTAGCTCGCCTTGAGCTCTTCTCTTGACTTAAATAAGGGGTTGGGTTCTGGACCGTCTACACCACCTTCTAAACCTTTAAAGGAGAATTGATTGAATTGCACGGTCTTCATGGGGACTAAGGAAGATTTTTTGAAAACATCAGACACTTCTTCATCTACAGTCTCACCTCCTCCGAGCAGCCTTGCCTTCTTATGGGACGCCTCTTCGTCCACTTCCATATCCTCAGCATTGGACAAACCCCTTTTAACCGCAACGCTAACACCCTCTGTGATTTGGATTTCTGTACCAGGTGTAGGATGTGTCTCTTCATGGGACCTCGACTCGTCGGTGAACTGCAGTAAATTAGCCNAGCCCCTTTTAACTGCAACGCTAACACCCTCTGTGATTTGGATTTCTGTACCAGGTGTAGGATGTGTCTCTTCATGGGACCTCGACTCGTCGGTGAACTGCAGTAAATTAGCCACTTCAGCTAATCCCTCAACAGCTTGATGCTCAAATGCCTTATTCCTGTTAGCTTGTTTTCTCAATGAAATTACTTGGTGGGGGTCATAATTCACACTTGACTCTTTAATGAAATCCATATTTTCTAGCAACCTTTCTATAAAAACCAAGGCACCCTTGCTTCTAAAAATGAAGGCGCCCACTTTAAATGAAAACTTGATGTTCGAAGACTTCTTGAAGGCACAAAAATGTTCCTCCTCTGACAGCAATCTCTGTCTCATGAATTCCAATGTGAAGATTCTTGGAGTCAAGAAAGAAGGTAGCCTATAAGGATGCCCAGTGAAGCCATATATTCTCAACACGGTATAATCCCTGTACAAAAGCCAGTCTCCAACCCGATCCTCTGGTGAAGAATGCATTAAGCTCCTCATTTCATCTAGGACACGGGGTAATTCTTCATTGAACAACATTTTGTACATCTCAGACATGACCGAATTGGCAAATTCGAACATGCTGATTTGTTTTGGTAGATCATAAGAGCACAGAGTACTCGGAAACTTCAACTCATAGATATTGGAACATACTAGCATATTAAGCAGATAAGTCTGGAACCTGAAAAACCGGACCTTGGGGAACTCGCTCAGCTGAAGATGAATTGCTTCAGCCAGGTATTCGTCTAAATTAAAAACTGGGGTTGACTGAGACTCAGGAACAGGGGAACTCATTCTCAACCAAAATCCGAGAACGACCTCGCCCACACGATAGTCCTCATCTACACCTAGTACTTGACATACCAAGGAAATGACCAATTGAACTTCACTCTTGAAAATATGCACAGGGTAGGGCATGAATACACCATCTAAAGACTGACCATCCTTTAAAACACTCGAAAGGAATTTACAGCGGGTTTTGGCTTCGCACTTCTTGTACAATTCAACCAGGACTGACTCGTTTATTACTTCACGACTATCTGGGTAACTTTCCGGCAAACTAAGGATTTCTCGAATGACCGCAGCATCGACTCTACACAATACTTTGGACGCAGACCGACTGACAATAATTCTTTGAGACGGAGAATAATTCACAGCACACCACTCTGCAAACTCTGGGAAATGGAGGGTTTGCTCAATGGAAAAATAGTACAAGAAGGACTTGCACACATTCAACACATCATTCCCTCGCGAATGGTAATGCCATAATCTCTCTTTGCTAATGGACACGCTTTCCACAGAGAGGAAGGGGTCGCATACATTCCTATCCCTATCAACTAATAAATCTTATCTTTCGTCTATGACTTGACACGACACCTGAACCTCTTTCCTCTGGTCCATTACTAAATTTCACACTGGTAACTAGGAGGAGGAATTACAGAATTACTGGGTTTCAGCGTTACCTGGTTTACTGTAGAGGTGCGTGCCAGGAGCGTGTCCGCGCTTGACGAATGGAAGCCGAAAACTGACAAATGGAAGCTTCCAGACAGGCCGGTCCCTTTCACTGGTCCCGAGCGAATAAAATAACAATGATAGAGGTCAACCCTTCGCTTTTATAAGCCTTTTTTATTCTCGGGCCCATCACAATTCTCCACGTGGACGATCATTTACTTTCCGCAACTACCATCTACTATCAGCCGCGCGTCTCTTTCTTCCGGACTCATTATCAACCGTTGATCTAACCCTTTGCAAAATTCTGGCCCTTGGATCGCATGCCACGCATCCTTTTCCGCCGGCTGTTTTGGTGAAAAACACCGTGCAAGTCTCCGTCCCGGAATCGTTNTGTTGATCTAACCCTTTGCAAAATTCTGGCCCTTGGATCGCATGCCACGCATCCTTTTCCGCCGGCTGTTTTGGTGAAAAACACCGTGCAAGTCTCCGTCCCGGAATCGTTCATGACCGTAGATGTGACGTACCTCCATCCTTCACCGTTGGATCAAACGCCACGTCCCACATTCCACTGAGCCCTCTGACTTTAACCATCATGCAACTCTGAGTCCCGGAATCATCCACAGCCGTCAATCTGATATATCTTTACAGGTGGGCCGTTGGATCATGTGGTGCCCATCAAATTCTGCTGGGCTCCTCTGCCTTAACCGTCGAGCAACTTTGATCAGCGAAATTATCCCCAGCCGTCGATGCGATGCGCCTTTAACCACACATCGTCGGATCATCAGCCATGTACCCAATTCCGCTGGCCAATCCGGGATTAACCGTCGTGCACGTTCATCCCCCGGAATCCTTTTCAGCCATTGATGTGATCGCCTGGCCTTTGTCAGCCCTCCGATCTTCCATCATCTACCCGATTCCGTTGACCAACTCGAGCTTATCTCTCGTACGATTTCACTCCTCAAAAATCATAATAGCCGTNCGGCCTTTGTCAGCCCTCCGATCTTCCATCATCTACCCGATTCCGTTGACCAACTCGAGCTTATCTCTCGTACGATTTCACTCCTCAAAAATCATAATAGCCGTCGATCTATTCCGCCTCTGATCTCCAAACGTCGGATCCAGCTTCGTGTAATGAATTCCGCTGGATGGCTAGGGATTATCCCGCGTGCAAGTTTCGGTTTACGGAATCGATCGCATCCACTGATGTGATCCGATCCCGCCCCTCCACCGTCGGATCGAGAGGAGTATACATGATTCCGGCAGCCTCCGTTTCCTTAACTAACGCGTGCTTTCACAGGGCGGATCTGATGTGGACCGTGGATCTACTTGGGACCACTTCACAACCCTTGATCTGTGCAGCTGGTTAAAGGCTCGAACTCCTCCTATCTTCCTCGCATGTTATGAAGGTCAGATGGAGCATTAACCACTGATTTTCTTCTTTCCACCCTCGTGGCCTAGGATCTTTGGCAACCTGATCGACGTTTAGACTATCATCACACTTATATATTATACCTTTTTTCCAAAGTACTAAAAAAAAACATTATCTTTTCTCCACCATGGTCTCCTTCTCCTTGGTCAAATAAAGGTGTTAACAGCTGTTATGGATGAAATCCATCAAGCTCTGTATTCCGGTCACCCAAGATACCAAAAGACCATTGCTACAGCTAGAAAGCAGTACTTTTGGCTAGGAATGAAAAGGGATATGGCTGAGTACATTTCGAGGTGTATCAAATTTCAATAGTTAAAGGTTGAGCATCAACACCCTGCAGGTTTGTTGCAGCCTTTTCCAGTTCCAGAATGGAAATGGGAAGTTATTTCCATGGATTTTATTATAGGATTGTTGATGACTTGGAGACAACATGATTCCATCATGGTTGTGGTGGACAAGTTGACAAAGGCAGTGCATTTTATACCGGTTAAGTCTATGCATAAGACTGATGACATTGCGAAAATATTCATGAAGGATATTTTCAAATTGCATGGATTGCCTAAGGTAATAATCTCTAACAGAGATGTCAAGTTCACTTCCAACTTTTGGAAGAGGTTGTTTGCAGATTTGGGTACAAAGCTAAACTTCAGCACTACATACCATCCTCAAACAAATGGGTAGACAGAGAGAGTTAATCAGGTGCTTGAAGACATGCTTCGCATGTACATGATGGACAAACCAACTAGGTGGGAAGATTACTTACACTTGGTAGAGTTTGCTTATAACAATGGACAACAGGAACCCTTGGGGATGAGTCCATACGAAGCTTTGTATGGAAGAAGGTGTAGATAACCCAGTAAACAGGGTTGTGCTTAGGCCAAAATTGCTCAAGGAAATGGAGCAAGAGGCTGTAAAGATCAGGCAGAATCTAAACGCAGCACAGGATAGACAGAAAAGCTATGTAGATAAGCATAGGGTGAACAGGGAGTTCAGTGTTGGGGATCGTGTTTACCTCAGAGTGGGGGAAAAGAAGAGTTCCTTAAAGCTTGGAAGTTGTACCAAGTTGTCACCAAGATATTGTGGGCTGTTTGAAGTGCTTGAAAGAATAGGGCCAGTTGCATATAGACTTGCATTGCTTCCTAGCACTAGAGCTCATAATTTTTTTCATGTTTCTTTGCTTAAGAGATATGTACAAATCCTAATCATGTGATAAATTGGGATGTGATTCAGGTGGAACCCGAGGGAGAGTTCTGAATCGAGCCAATGCGCATCCTCGACAAGAAGGTCACAATGCTCTAGAACCGGGCCATAGGTCAGGTAAAGGTGCAATGGGAGCACTACAGACCTGAAGAGGCTACATGTGAGCTGGAGGATGCTATGTGATTGGCACATCCATTTNCTGGAACCGGGCCATAGGTCAGGTAAAGGTGCAATGGGAGCACTACAGACCTGAAGAGGCTACATGTGAGCTGGAGGATGCTATGTGATTGGCACATCCATTTTTGTTCAATTCTGCGGAACACTGAGGTGGTACCAGTGTAGCATTTTTGTTCAAATTTTGTAAAGCACTGAGGATAGTGCTATTGAAGGGGGAGGGGAATGTAACACCCTAGTTTTGACCCCATTTCATTAGATGTATATGATGTATATATTGTAAATACTCATGGTGCGAAGCTAAAGACCAAGGCCCCACCATCGATTGGTTATGCTATGTTTCGGGTTGAAATTGTCATCGATGGTATATTGGGGCATGCAAGATACATATCAAGTTTTGTCATCATGTAAATATACATATTTAATTAAATGAACCCAACCAACTATGCTCACTGCAACCATAATGAAAAGGGCATGATTTTCCCAAGGATAAGGGGGCCGGGAGGGGGGAACTGTTAAACCCTGAACCAATGGGGAAAAATCCATGTGTCACCTTCCCTTATCTTATCCAACTACCACCATTAAAAATTACTGCTGTTAGTTGGGGCAGTTATGGATGGGAGTGGAGTGTGGCAGGACTGTCAGTCCTTTCCCACATGCACACTCCACCAGCAGGTTGACCTCACGTTGGCAAGAAAAAACGACCACCGCCATCACTCCAGTGGACTATCCACTCTCTCCACTATGCCATTCTCTCCATTGTTGGTTCATCCTCACGCAGGGACAATAGTCTGCTCATTCTCATGCATAGGCACCTTTTTTGTTTGATCTCCGGCAGCCAGGAGGGGAGCCATCTTTCAGTTGTCATTCACGTTTTTCCATAGAGTGGAATTTGGTTTGTTTTCCCTCTGTATTTCTAGGGTCTGGTGTAAAATTTTCTCACGCACAGGTTGAGAGTGTGTATATTCTTCCCCAGTGTGGTCTATGTAAGTTTTCCCTCGGTGGCTTCGTTGTCCAGGATGGATTGTTGTTTCTCCACATTGTGAACTATGTTTGCTGATACATTTGAGGCTGTTGTAGGTTGTTTTGGGAGTCGTTTTGGCCACGATAGGGCCAATAACGACTCAGGACTTGTTTCCTTGCCCAAGCTATGAATCACTTGTGTGGCTGCGTGTATGCAGTGGTTGGTCTTCAGACTATGTTAGGAGCAGGGATGGGGGCTTAGTTTGCTTGATAAACCTGGTTTGTTTGGAAACCACACAGACAAAGCTAGAGGGCCGGCTTTCTTATCCACAACCCCTGAATAGCATTGGATGGGAACTTAGGGCCTGAGGGACTGTGTAGGAGAGAAGGGACCGATTCCTTGTGTTGGGTGTGTGTGGGTGTATTAGAAGTCAGGCTAGTTCTGGTGTAGGTGTTCCTAGCTCTGTAATGGGCTCACTAGCTTAGCATTTAGCCTTTCCAAGCTCCTTGATGGCCTAATAAACCTGACCATGTTGGATTGACTATCTTGTTGATGGCCTGATAAACCCAACCATGTTGGCTTGGCTTTGTTTTGTGTACCCTTGGCTATGTGTAAGCCTGCTTGTTCCTTATTCCTTGGGGAATCATGCCCAGCTCGGTGGTGGCAGCATTGCTGATAGATTTAGGAGCATGCTAGCCTATGGTTGGGTGGAACATTGCAACGACGTAGCTGGTTGCGGAACGAGTTCTTTATGAGATAAGTAATCTTGTCTATTTTACTTTTACAATCATATTTACTGTTAAATGAATATGATGAACATTTCGAATGCTTGTATGAATGTATGCTTGCTTCCACTATATGATAAATAATCATGTATGCATGTTCTAGTTCAAAGCATTTTTTTTCAGCATTTCAGCTTTCCAATGAATGTACATGTTCATGGGGCGGTTGCTCGGATGGTGAATGCCATGGTAGCATCCTCTTCGCCAGTCGGAGGGTCAAGGATGCTACACACACATGGTTCTTTAAGGCAATTTTCATGGTTTTGGATGCCTCAATGGGTTATTTAGGGCCAAATGCATGGCCTTTTCCCTGGAATTCCATTCTTAAGGCATTGAGACACATACATATTTTCAAACCTACATAATGGATTTTTCATCCTTAATCATAAGCCAATGATACCCTTGGGAGGCCATGTATGGTTGGTGGAGGTAACCTTGTTAGCCTTTAATGGATTAAATATTTCTTTAAGGCCCAAGGTTCAGGTTTCGTCCACTAACCATGTTCAAGACCTCAAGGCCTCGAGACCTAGATACAAATATCAATGCATACCTTTGCAAAGTTATGCATGGTGCTTTAATCAATTTTTCATGCCTCTAGATTCCTCAATTCTTTATTAAGGGTCAAAGGTATGGTTTTCTTTTCTAGAGCATCATTCTTGAGGTACTAAGACACATATATCATTCTCAAAACCACATAATGGCATTAATATCCTCAATCATATGATAATGAGACCCTCAAGAAGCAATGCATGGTTGGTTGAGGTGATATTCTTAGCCTTGGATGGCTATAATATTCCTTTAGGGATAGAGGTTCAAGTCTCCTCTCTTTACCATTTCCAAGGCCCTAAGACCCCAAGGCATGGATACATAGTGGCATGGATATCCATGCAAGTTAATGTATCGTGCCCCAGGCATTATGCATCAGTGTAAATGCCCCAATAATTTCTTTAGGGCCAAAGAAATGGTTTTTTTCCCTAAAACATCATTCATGAGGCCCCATGACATGTATATACTACTCAAAAATACCTAATGGAAATTACATAATCAATGATAGGCCAATGATACCCTCTAGAGGCCATGTATTTTTAGTGGCGTAAATATGCTTAGCCCTAAATGGATAGAAGAATCATTTATATTTTGAGATTGAGGTATCCTCTACTAACGATGTGTAAGGCCCCAAGGCCACAATACCTAGTACATAGTGCCATAGATACCCATTTGAAGTAATCATGGTGCTTCTAGGTAGTGTTCACGGATCTATATGCCTCAACGATTTCTTTAGGTCCAAAAACATGGTCTTCTTCCATGGAACATATTTCCCAAGGGATTAGTACATGTACATACCACTTAACACCACCTAACAATAACAAAATCCTCAATCATAGGATAATTATACAATTAGGAGGTTGTGTATGGTTGGTAGAGGAAAATTTATTACCCCTAGATGGTTACAAGCTTCCTTTAGGGGATAAGTGTAGGTATCCTCCATTAACCATGTTGAAGGCCCCAAGGTCACAAAATATAGATACATAGTACAATGGATGCCCTTATGAAGTCATGCATGGTGCTTCGAGGCATTATAATTCATGGATTTCTATGCCTCAATGATTTATTTAGGGATAAGAACACTATATTCTTCCCTAGAACATCACTATCAAGGCCCTAAGACATGTACATACTGCTCAAAACCACCTAATGACACCAACATCCTCAATCATATGCTAACGATACTCTCAGGAGGATATGTGTTGTTGGTGGAGGAAGCCTTCTTAGTCGTGGATGGCTAAAAGATTCCTTAATGGTCGATATTTAAGTCTCCCACAAGGCTATATACAAAAGTGTCTCAATGGATTTGGATGCCTTAATGGTTTATTTAGGGATAAATTCATGATCATTTTCATCATAATAGCATTATGAAGGCCTTGGGATACCTACATAAGGCTCTTTATTTCCTCCCATGACTCCAGCTAAGGCCTTGAGATTCATCGCTCTATGCAAAAACTCTTGATTATGCTCATATCCAACTATTATGCCAAATATTAACTTTAAAGGGTGTATGCTATGGTTCATGGTATTGATCATTTCCCATTACCTCAATAATATTATGTTAGGGTACACTTATTTCAATTTATTCCCCAACCATTTAAAAAGGCCCATTGCCAAACCACAAAACCACATATTTCCACCCATATCCCACTTTGAGAATACTGATATCCTAGTCATTACATGATCTCCTATGTGATAGTTTGATTCATCGCTATTAGACCGATATGCCTAAAACCATTCTTTAGGTCCTAGTTCTTGTAGTTCCTCCCATGACTATGTCTAAGTTTCTCATACCTAGTGTCACTTATATGAATGCTCATATGTCAAGGATAGCAATTGGAGTTCATGGGTGCATTTTAAATCTTCCCTTAGGGTTTAAGGCCCAAGTTTCCTCATCTGAATTATAAAAAAACCTAAGATGCATGTATACTAGCAAAAAGATCATAATGGTGTTGATTTCCTCACTCAAAAGTAAATAATAACCCCAATATGCCATGTGTAGTGGTTAGAGCTATTGCATTTTCCTTAGATGTACAAAATATTTTATTAGGGACTAAGGCCTATGTTTCCTCCCTCAAACATGTTAAGGGCCTAAACACCCATATATAGTGCTTAAATGCAACGTCTTACTACATTAATACCCCCAATATTAGGCCAAGGATACCCTTAGGAGGTATTATGTGGTGCTTCAATGTATACTTGTTATTCTTATATTCCTAGAGGTTTCCTTTAAGGTACAAGGCATGCTTTTCATTCCTTAATAATGTATATGCCCAAAATACTAACCTGGTTTTATTTCCTCCAATTCCCCACACTATCCCTATTATAAGGGCATATATCTTCTCAAAATGTCATTTGTATTGGCTTGACATTTGATCATTATTATTCCTACATGCTTAGAAGCTTCATTTAGGCTAAGGCCTAGGTTTTTCTCTTAAGTAGGTCGAGGGCCAATAGAGTTATCACTACTGAACAAAACCTTATAATACAATCAATATCCACACAAATATGTTAAGAATACTCATAGGAATATATGTGCATTGACCATATTTATCAGTCCTAGATTCCTATTTAAAGTCTTCATTTAGGGCCCAGGGAAGAGCTTTCCTCCCTCAAACGTGTCCAAGGATTTGAGACCCATGCCTTATGCACAAATCCCAATAATGATATTCACATGCATAAAGAAATTTAATAATATCAATAAAAATATACCCTATCAAATATGGAAATCTCAATTCAAAACACTTTTATTAATAATTTATAATAGCAATAAATTATAAATGGTTTTCTTTAATTATTTGTTAATATTAACAATCATAAGTATTTATTTGCAGGAATAATGTTAAAAATGAATAATTTAATAAAGCTATTTACAAAAAAATTCTTTGTGAGCTTGTTGTGTTTGTGGTGCAAAATCTCGTAAATGAATCATGTGAGCCTATTTTTTTAAATAGTGTAAGAACAAATAATTGAATTTGTTGGGATTGTGGTTTAAAACCTCATAAATTAATCATGAGAATTTATTTGAATGAAAAAAATTCCAAAATAACTATTTATGATCTTGTTGTGTTTATGGTGCAAATCATCATAATTAAATCCTTTTTGTACATTTCCATGTGAAAAAATGAGCTTAGCACCACTATATGGTACATGGAAA
Source organism: Pseudotsuga menziesii (assembly GCA_001517045.1). Lineage (NCBI taxonomy): Eukaryota > Viridiplantae > Streptophyta > Pinopsida > Pinales > Pinaceae > Pseudotsuga > Pseudotsuga menziesii. Next base: position 68,619 of record LPNX010987451.1, read on the forward strand.
CATGGCATTTCTCTATGCTTAGGATTCGTTTAGGCTAAGGCTTAGGATTGTTCTCTCAACCATGTTGAAGGCCGCTGGACCTATCCCTAGTTTAAAAAATTATAAGTGTGAATACCCATACTTAGAGGCTAAAAACACTGTTAGGAATATGCGTGGGGGCCTTTGTGGTGTATTTCTTAGTCCTAGATTCCTAAAAGCTTATTTTAGTGCCCTAGGTAGATGTTTTCTCCATTGACCATATCCATGGGTCTAACACCCATATCTTATGCTAAAAACCTAATAATAATACTAGTTTTCATCAAAAAATTTAAGAAGATAAAAATATACTCAAATGAATAATCAAACTTAAATTCAAATAATTTTATTACTATTTTATAATAGCAATAAATTAAAAATGGTTGTTTTTATTTATTTGTCAATTGTATTTATTTGTTTAAATAATATAAAAATGAATAATTGAATTGAGCTATTTTTCAAATATCTTGTTGTGCTTGTGATGTAAAGCCTCATAAATAAATTATGTGAATATATTTACTTAAATATTCTAAATATAAATCAATGAACTTCTTGTAATTATGGTGCACAAAGCCATAAATAAATCTTTCATTAGTTATTTTAATTAATAAAACAAAAAATAAATATTGACTTGAATTATTTTCAATATAATTATTTGTGAATTTGTTATGTTTATGGTGCACATCTACATTTAATTAAATCATACTTGTACATGTCCATGTGGTCCATATGGATAATAATAGCTTAGAACCATTTTATGGTACGTGTCAACATGGCATTTCTCTAAATAATAATGAGAGAAAAATCTCAATTTCCAATAATATTAAGAAATATAACACCATACCAACACCACACAATGTAAATGGTGCTAATAACACCACATTAACACCATAAAATGCAAGTGGTGTTAACAACACCACATTAACACCACAAAAATGCAAGTGGTNACACCATACTAACACCACACAATGTAAATGGTGCTAATAACACCACATTAACACCATAAAATGCAAGTGGTGTTAACAACACCACATTAACACCACAAAAATGCAAGTGGTACCAATATCACCACATTTACAGCACAAAATGTAAGTGGTGCTAACTTGTGGTGCTAAAAGATGGATTTTCTTAGTTGTTGTGGTTGTAGGGCTGTCTTTAATTACCAATTTATACCCATGAACCCTAGTGACACTAGGCACATTCGTGGTGAAGACGAACACGATGGGAGAAGAAAACAATTTGTATCCGTTTCTGTATCTGGTTCCCGAGGGCAATCTCTTCATCTTTGCCAACAAAGATTCCATCCTCTTGGATTACAAACAAAATCAGGTCATCAAAACGTTCCCCACCATGCCGGGTGGTGGCGCCGGAAACTATCCCTCGTCAGCTTCTTTTTCCATGCTTTCGCTCGAGTCCTCCAATAATTTCACTAAACTGGAGAAAAACCATACTTATGTAAAGGCCTTGGAGAACCGCGGGAAAATGGAAATCACGTCTCAGAAGCCACAATGGCAGATGGAAAACATGCCCGGGCCGAGAGTAATGGGAAACATGCTCATTCTCCCCATGGGCAAGATTCTCATCATCAACAGGGCCCAAAATGGCACCGCCGGCTGGGAAAATGGGGAGGTGCCTGCATTTTCTCCTTTTCTCTATACGCCTACCGAAGCCATTGGCAAGAGGTTCACAGTTAAGTCTCCCGCTAATATCTCGAGAATGTATCATTCCACTGCCCTTGTGCTACCCGACCGGCGGGTTTTAGTAGCCGAGAGCAATCCCCATCAGATTTATAAACTGGCCGCCAAGCCATTCCCCACAGATCTGAAAGTGGAAGCCTATATTACTCCGTATCTGCATTCCGTCTACGATTACAAGCGGCCAGCCATTGCATTTATTTCGACGAGGGAGATAAATACTGGTCGAGATTCAATGTTAGTTTCTCTGTTTCCAGCCTTTCCATCAATGACATATATTTTCATGCATATGCCCCTCCTTTCAGCACGCACACTATGTACATGAACCAGAGAATGCTCTCGCTTGATCAGATAGCAAGAGCTATCCGTTAGGCTTTTATAATTCTAACTATAGAATATAATCAATGATTGGAATTTGTACTGTTTCAACGATATCATTGTCTCGGTGGGACAAAAATGTAGTTTCAAAAGAGACAATTAAGTAATAGTTAAATTCAAAAAATTATTCATACTGTAAATTGGATAATGGCGAAGAATGATATTTTGGTAATCTAATTTATTTTTAAAGGGACATAATGTTGTTGTTAAAATCTTTATATAATGAATAAATAAATTCAAATATTAACATATTTCAAAAACTCTTTATTTATTTATATAAATAAATGATTCTTTAAACACACATACACCTTATGTGATATTATCTTTAAATATTTTATATATGTTGTTTTATATTTTAAGTAAATATATAAAACTTTGTTAAATCTATTTTACATCAATAATGTATAAAAGTTACTTTATGATAAAACTTACTTCATAATAGGTTATGTAAACTTAGAGCATACGTATGGTTTCGTCATGATAGGGTAGATAAGCTTGTCCATTATTAGAAAAAGTTGAATAGTTAGCATTCGCATAGAGAGAAGCATGGGTCTTTACTCAAATAACATATCCCTCATTGGATCTTGTAAATACAATCTTCAAACAAATCAAGAACCTACAATTTTCCATGTTTCTCGTGATCGCTGATGCCATGAGAATCCTCCAAGCAATATACCGTATGACAATCTAAAACATAGGAGGAAGAATAAGTATCTTTCAACCTCTAGAGGAGTTGCTCATTTTGAGTTTTGAGCTTATGAATATCCTCATTATTGTCGAATTATTCTTCGTGTAACCATTCATTGAGCTCAACCAAATTGTTTCTATCAAAAAATAAAGACATGAAATTACTTTCGATAGTGCACATTTCTCTTTGAATCTTTTGCATGTCTTCAAGGAAGGATGGCTCCTCCAATGAAGAAACTTTCCAACAAGAATTTGATACCAATGCTTTAGTTTCATGGAGTATGCTAAGGGCCTCATGGATATTCATTTCAATCATCATCAAATACCATTCAATGAAGGATGGTTCATGGGAGTGAACCTCCTCTTCTTCTTTACTCTTGATTTGATCAACTTCTTGAATCTCAAGTGGTAATGGGAAAGTTGATATTAGTTCTTCATTATCTTCGACAAGATCTTCATCTTAATTCTCATGAAAAATTTGGCTTGCAGCAACACTTTCAAANTGAAGCTCAAGTGGTAATGGGAAAGTTGATATTAGTTCTTCATTATCTTCGACAAGATCTTCATCTTAATTCTCATGAAAAATTTGGCTTGCAGCAACACTTTCAAACCTTATCTCTATGTCACCAACATAGAGTTGTGAGCACACATCAATAGGTACTCCTTTATAGTTCAAGCATTCATCAGTAGATGCCCTTTTGTCCATGTCCACTGTAGAATGTGTCTCATAATGATATTCTATAGTTTCAAGGGAATATTCTTCATTATCATGTGATGTTTCATCATCTTTTGTAGAGTCACTTGGGAATGAATTTCCATCCTCATGATGTAATGTTTTTTTGCTTCACCACCCGCTGAACTTGGTGGCTCCTTGGTCTCCTCCATACTTGTGGATTGTTGATTATTCCTTAATGAGTTCAAATATTCCTTCTTGTGCCAAAAGCCATATAACAAATCATCAAAGTATTAAAAAATAATGGTATTATGTGTCTCTCCATGATGGGAACTATAACTACCCCTACTTCCAACTTACCCCTAAGTTGGCTAGCCATGAATTCGAACGTTTGCATAATCTGCTTGGTCGTATCATTAATGTATGACTTCGTGAGTTTATTAAATTCATCCCTATCATCCATAAACTCAATAGGTTTAAATACAATGCTCTGATACCACTGTAATTTCCATACTTGGGATTTTGGACAAAATTACAAGTTNTTTCTTAAATTCATCCCTATCATCCATAAACTCAATAGGTTTAAATACAATGCTCTGATACCACTGTAATTTCCATACTTGGGATTTTGGACAAAATTACAAGTTGGGCAAAAATTGAGCTCAACTAGTCTTGACTCTATGAGTTCCAAATGACACCAAATGGTCCTGAATTTGTATTAGACTGATATGATGAGCATTAATACCTATCAAGAGACTCTATGGTCACTTTAGGACTTATTTTACACCTCTGCAACTTCATTTGGTGCTAATGACAAAAAGAGACAAATTGACTAGGAAATTGTGATCAAATCCCCCCTAGGGTGTAAGCCAAAAGGGCATCCCAAATTATGTACCAACCTCTCAAATTTATAATAAGAGTATGGGGATTGATATAATACCTCATGGAATTTCATTACATGTGGTTATTAGTTCTTCAAACTGGTTATAGTGTTCCACATTCGTTTGATAACTTTAAGTGAAATTGCTTAAGGGGAAATGGTATTGATAGCTCAATTTTGACACATGAAAAGTAGATTGACCAGTTCAGATAATGAAATGAAATATATATACCTTCAAAAAAATAGAAATCGATTCCACAGCAACATTAAATATCATATAACATCCCTGTTACAATTGATTTTACCACACATGGTTGATCACATATTTATGGCCTTCACTGTCCCTTTGCAGACTCTTTAGACCCCATGGACTGATATTATAATTTGATGTTTCCAATTTCATCCCTTAAAAACACCTATTTATTGTTGTATGCAAAATTTAATCCCATGCTCCCATGTACATGTGATTTTTGACCTCAAACCCACGTACATCGGGATGTGTGCATAAATCCGAATATTTTTTGAGTTTTCCTTGATGTGTGTCCGAACCACTTGACTCTTGGCCTTCCTCCCGTGTACATGTGATTTTTGACCTCAAACCCACGTACATCGGGATGTGTGCATAAATCCGAATATTTTTTGAGTTTTCCTTGATGTGTGTCCGAACCACTTGACTCTTGGCCTTCCATATGCCTCAAGATCACTCAGATTTGACCATACATTACCCCTTTGGAGTGCTATATAAGGAACCCTTTGGATACATTGAAGGGGAGGAATTGAAGAGCAACTAAACTATAGTCCATTGTTGTCATAGCTTGCATATACTTCATTTTGCATCCCTTTGTCCCTTTGGAGCACTTTGTGTTCTTCCCAAGATTTTATTTGCTTATGAGATTTCTATAGAGAGATGGAAGATTGAGGTAGTGGAGGCCCAAGCGGAGGACTGAGTTTCTCTGGTTCGCAGATGTGCCAACAGAGGTTGTCACTTGTGTAATCTTCGATTTGATTAATAGAAATATATTTTCCTGTCCAATAATGTGCATTTGAATGAATATTGAATCGATGGATATGTTTAATTACTTATACATTATTGATTATATATGCTAGAGTAGACCTAACACCATATTATATACCATGCTTATCTTGTTTGTTGTTGTTGAGAGCAAATTGCTAGCGCAAGCGGGATTGGAAAAAGATCAATGTGGATCTACTTCAACCGTCCGGAATAAGGTATGATTCAAGATCCTTTAGTGTTAGATGTTTGGTTTCTCTTGCATATTGGGAAGGGATTGATTTATCATGTCTAGATGTCTATTGTGGTACACCCCAAGCCATAGGAAGTTTCTCTCTGTAACAGAATTGGCGACTTTGCTAGGGAGGTTCCCTATTTTTCTTTTGGGTTGGGGGCACAATGTGCTTGATATTCTTGACTTGCTCCTTGTTTCTCCCCATTTATGTGTCACATTTAGTAGTATGTTCATCCATTGACACTACCCTATATTGGTTTGACTCTTTGCCTTGTTTTTACCACTGTCTTCTTTGTATACACAGGTTTTTGGCTAAAAGTTGCGTATGGGTGATTCCATGAAGGTGGGTAACACTTTTTGGCCAAATTTGGTGATCAAAACTTGATTTTTTACTCATGTGCTATATAGAAGCCCTCGAAACGCATATATGCTATGTGAATTTCGACTTGTAGTAAAAAAACAAATTGTAGAATATCATGTTGCCTTCCCAATGATATTTTTTTAAAATATTCTGATGTCATTTAATGTCTGAAATTTTTCATTTAATGAACTTTATGACCTTTAAAATTTGAAGAAGTTAATAAGTGGCTCGTTTCCATCCCCAATAATTCAATATTACATTAATAATTTAAAAAATATATATACGAGCATGATCTACACAAAATGCATTATGGTCTCCATATTTTTTTGTTAATTTATTTCACAATATACAATTATTTCATATTTTTTCAAAAGTGACCACATCTGTTTTCAGCATCATTTTATACATGTGTGTCCATCCCAGCTTTTTTTCACTGTTTTAAAAAATTGAAAAACCAAAGATACCCTTTTGAATACGATGCATCAATGTGTGGGCTGTGTATTTTTCAGAAATTTTTTGATGTGTAGTTTACCCTGCTATTTTTTCTTTGAGCTACTTCGAAGTTGTTGTTAGGTTTTCTAAGTGTAAGTTTTATAAGTAATTAAAAAAACCGATAGAAATGCCAAAAAACATGCATGATACCTCAATGGATAGAGGATTCGATGATGAATCTATTGGTATGAACTCCACTCACTTGTGTGCCATGAATGACAGCGTTTACACCCCTAGAAGACATAGAGAAACATTGATTTTCCTGTAAGAGGACTAATTCTCTAGTTTTTTGGCCCTCAATTGAGCTTTGTAGCTCGATCGAGGTTCTGTTAAATATTCAAAAAAAAAGCTTTGTACATGACTACCAGGGTTTTATATGCACGCTCACCACCATGACTAACCTATCTAGAAAATTATGCCCATGTAGGACATTTTAGAAATGGGCTTCTAGGATCCAACTAAGAAAACAAACATAAGCAATTTCAACATCATTTGATACGACCAACTCTACAAATAATAAATATCTTAGAAATTTAAACAAAAAAAATCATGACATTGTGAGCTTATTCTACTATTAGAACTTTTGTCATTTTACTTGGAAACCAGAAGTCCCTGGTACAAACCACCATGGGGCCAAGGGTTTGAGAAATGGATTGTTAAAATATTTTTAATGTTCATTAAACTACTTCAAAATAAAAAACAGGGCTGGAATGGAGCAGCAGTGGGGGGACGGGAATTAAAGATCAGAATTAGAGTTACAGAAATGTAGTGAGAGGTTTTAAATACTAGAAATACTTTTCTCCTTCATATATAATTTTTAATTTTAAAAAACTACATTTAAGTGACATGACTTTGAAAACACTAAGTTTTATCTTAATCATCCAAATCTATTCCACCCTGGGATCTGAGCTTTAAATATATAGCCCAAGGATCTATATCATAGGTATCATATCATAGTCCTAACAATCCAAGTGAATTGGACACAACTCGGCTAAGTTCAGCTCATCAACTGAATTGCATACATCATTTCCATAGTATTCTTTTTGTATTGAACCAAGGAGATCAATGATGCATGCCANGAAGTGGACACAACTCGGCTAAGTTCAGCTCATCAACTGAATTGCATACATCATTTCCATAGTATTCTTTTTGTATTGAACCAAGGAGATCAATGATGCATGCCATTCAGGTTATGAGCTCAACATAGGCGAGTTGTATCCATTCGACCTGGATTCTCAGGACTACGTTATGATACCTACGATATATATCCTCGGGTTGGATATTTAAAGCCTAGAGCTGAGGGAGGAATAGAACATGACGATTAAGATAAAAATTAGTGTTAAATTCAGAGTCATATCACATAACTCTAGTTTTTTAAATTTAAAAATTATATACAAGGGAGCAAAGTATTTTTAGTACCTTTAGAGAGATGAAAATGTGAGCATGAAAAAAAATATGACCTCATTTCATTGGGTTATATCAATGTCCATTGTTTACTTTTCAAAATTGTTATTGTGTCACACATTTGCAATTAATCTTGCTAATAAATTATTGAATGACATTAGAATTTATATCAATAACACGTGACTAATTGTTTTGGTGTTTCATAATTCTAAGAGTGGAGGAAAATAAATAAAAGAAAATGTGTTATGGCGACTATGGGATCCGAAAAACAAAAAGTATGGAAACTAAAGATGATACTAATTCTCATTTCGACAAGAATTGAAAATGTTCAATGACATGAATTCAAATGGGGATTCAAAATACAAGGTGTCCAAGCATCTTTTGGAAGACTTCATTAATTGAAAATTTACATGATGCATATAAAAATACAATGTCAAGATCAAGCTATGAGTTCGATCAAGGTCTCTAAAACCATTGATCGAACAAGTTAGAGAAAAGCTCGATCGAGCTAGCAGCTTAATCAAGTTTTTCAAAACTTTAACTAAAAACATATTTGAGTGTGCACACGAATATGGACACCCAAATATAATTAAAATCAAACATAGAATTATATGATAATAAAATTTAATAAAACATAATTTCGACTATAAGAATGATACTTGAGGGTAATAGTACATACCTTGAAGAAAAAATAAGTAAATGAATTCCTACTATCACTTCTGCTAGATTTTATGTATAGATATTAGTTGTAGAGTAATTGGAGTTATAGATGTGATTGATTGGAGTCATCGATGTGATTAATCACATCCATAACCCAATTAATCTGCGACTAATATCCATCAAAGGAAGTTCATATCCATATCAAATTAAATGATGGGAATTTTTCCTATTTATAGGAAATTAAAGATGCTCAATCGAGGTCTACTTTAACCCTCGATCAAGGTTTTGCACCCTCAATTGAGGGTTTACAAAAAGCTTGATCGAGCGTTTAACAGAACCTCGATCGAGCACTTTATAAACCCTCGATTGAGCTGTTAACACCTCCATCGAGGGTTTATTAAAAGCTCGATCGTTTACAAAAAGCTTGATCGAGCGTTTAACAGAACCTCGATCGAGCACTTTATAAACCCTCGATTGAGCTGTTAACACCTCCATCGAGGGTTTATTAAAAGCTCGATCGAGGTACGTTTTTCCATTTTTTCCAAATTCACATTACCAAAAATGTAACCCACCTCCGTGGATATACCCGTATACATGCATCTTTTTGGCCAAAATCCGCGTATACATGCAGGTTTTTGGCCAAAAGTCACGTACATACATTGTTGTTCTTTATACAGTCGTGTACATCCTCCCTTTTGGCAGATTTTGATGTTGTGGGAAGTTGCTAGGTAGGTTGTGACTGTGGCTGGGTTTTCCTGGGTTCTTATGGTGTCTGTTGACTACTTCTTTTGTGACCAAAGATTGCTTTTTCATTGATTTTTATTTGAATTAGTTCTAGTCATATATATCTTTGTTTTTCCATTAGTGCATTACTCTTTTTGTCTCGGTGTCTTGCTCGGCTTGTGTTTTATACTTTTTGCAGAGACTGAGAGTTTTAAATGACTTTTATTGCATTTTTCATCTTTTAAAGTGAAAAATGCATTAGTTGCATTCTTATTTGCATCTTAGATATGGATTTGAGGAGGTACTTGCATTGGATTGCTTGGATGAGAGTTTTGTTTAGGCTTTCATATAGGTAGGATTGCATTGGAATTCGGAAAGGGATAATTTTACATGCATCTCATGTAGTGGCATACCCTATTTTTCATTCTACAAAATTGCACTTGGTATTGCTTGTTAGGTGTGCATATTTACTTCACTGCTGAGTCATAACTTTATTAGTTGCATGACCATTTCCCTTTGACTAATCACAGCCAATTAGAATCAATGCTTAAGTAAAATGAACTACACATTTTTATTTTATAGGGTTCACCAACAAGAATAGGTTTTAGGGTCTTGGAATAGTTCATTGTGAGCCAATTCTCCAAGATCTCTAAACACAACAATTAGGTGCTTGTCTAGGTGAGAGTGTGAAATCCTTGGTATAATTAGTGCTTCTCAGGACGCTCCTCTTACACAGGATTTAAGCACAAGGCAATGCACACAATTGTGATTTGGATGACCCCTGGTCACTTTCTATGAGCACCAGAGATATTTACAAGAGCATATTTATATCTGGGGGCTCTTTTGAGTTTTGGGATTTCCTACCCTTCCCATACGGTTGATCCCGCCTACGACTTTCCACCTAAGCATTGATTATATTGGGGTGATCTTAATTTCCTTACCTAGGTATCACAGGGGGTACTCGTAGAGGTTATTCTATAGGTGCCCTGGCCAGGTAGGGGTCGGACATCACAGTCACTTTATGTGTTGAAGTTGAGGACCATTATAATCGGTTACATACCTCCAATTGTAGTGTATGGGAGTCTCAAGCCTCTCTAAGGTGAGACATACCTACTACATTCGGGAGATCACATATCCTCCCATTGGTTTGCTTGTATTTTGGCTGTAGATTCTATTAGGAGTGTGCTCTTTGTGCGCCGGTGGGATTTTGGGATCATGGTTACTTGAGTGTATTTATGTTCTCTTGAGCTCGGATCCTTTTATTTTTGGCATGATCGGTATCCTGTCACCCGTCCTTGGTCCTAGTACAGACCCTGGTTTCGAACTTGGGGGCATCACAACCACTTACTGTGCTCATGGATTTGGGAATGGTCATATTCCATCCTCTACTCCAATTGTAGAGGATTTTTATTCCCTTCACTTGGTCTTTATACCAGTGGTCACCCTCACGGGCGTGGTAGTGGATACATGAACGTTGGGTCTTCACCTTAATTTCCTTCTTANCTACTCCAGTTGTAGAGGATTTTTATTCCCTTCACTTGGTCTTTATACCAGTGGTCACCCTCACGGGCGTGGTAGTGGATACATGAACGTTGGGTCTTCACCTTAATTTCCTTCTTATGTCCCATCGTCGACCACATTGTTTCCTTTGGATATAGTTGTAATGATCAATCCTCCTTGTGACCTATAGTTTGGACTCTTTACTGACTATTTCTAGTTGTTTTGGACTAATATTAATTTCATGTAGGGTCCAGTTTTTTGCACACTCTCTTTGAGGTCTTTGACCCGTTCATGCCTATTTCAGGTATTATGTCTAAACTGGCATATAGGTTAGGTTTTCATATCTGCTTGCATTTTTCATATCCTTATGACTGTTTCATCTTAAACCTAGGTACGAACCCATTCCATCTTATCACCAAACCCTCATGGTGCTTTTAGAAGTGACATTATGTGAATGGTAGAGCTTTTGCATACATGGATACCCTAGTTAGATCATGTATTACATCTGGTGCCCATGTCGACATTTCTCCTTTAGGGTGTGGGAGTCCTTTGTATAGTACCACCATGACTTTGAGCAAGAGCTTCATACTCCTCTTGAACTTTATGATGGCCTTTACCCCGGGACTCCCTTGTATATATCAAGTTGTAATTACATTACCATGAGTGTTTCTTGCTTTATTGAGCGTTATGTCGGCTTCCATGACTTCGATTATTAGCCATATAACCCGAGCTTGTCTCATGTCTAGCCAAGCAAAGCCTTTTTACATATATTTTGCAGCTTGATCCCCCATTTTTTACCGAGAGGGGGCCTTCCCCAGATTGTCGTTATCCTGCACATGTTTCCTTGCATTAAGCATAGGTACGTTTCACTACCTGGAACTAGTTTGCTTGTCCCCTTACACTCGTATCCTCCTATATTTGTAACTATAAAGCACTTTTATTATTTTTCAAGATTTTAAAAATATCTAAAAAAAGTCCAAAAAAATAAAAATAAAAAACCAAAAATCCGGACAAGATAAGATGTTATCTTTGGCAGCAATCGAGTCGTGTCGCATTTGAACAGAGCAATGTATATCACATCCATTGGTTCGGTTATTAGTTTGAGTTTATGAGATATACTCATTAATATGGGTTTATCTCCACCGACTGGTTAAGCTTCCAGTCCCTANGAAATGTATATCACATCCATTGGTTCGGTTATTAGTTTGAGTTTATGAGATATACTCATTAATATGGGTTTATCTCCACCGACTGGTTAAGCTTCCAGTCCCTATGGATCCTCTATTGATGCCTCCTGTGTCACAGAGATGTCCTAGTTTGCATATTGAGTCCATGCTGCCTACCTTCAGTCACCATTTTCCTTTATGCTCTTGATCGAAGGAAGTTGAAGCCTGAGTTGGCCATTCCTAAGTTGTATTGACTTTGCATGTCGACCATTCCTAGTGCTATTAGTGGTTCGTGCACATCTTTTTCGAGTTCTTCCACATTATACAGCATCGTTGAGTACCTCTTGTTGGTCGATGGGGGATACCTTAATTCCCTCCTTCCAACGGATTCCATCCCATCGACTTCAGCCCATTTATTCTGTGATAGGAGTCTAGATTCATTTGAGTGCCTTGAGACTTATAGTCATCAATGGTAGGTTCTCTCTCCATCGATAGTTTTGGGAATATATGTGTTCAACCTCAACACATATATTCACACTTGTTAGATTACACTCTAGTAACTTGATTCCTATTAACACTCTGTTTTTAACAGTTGATTTGAGAGACTTATAGGAGTTCGATGAGGGTCTCATTCCCGCGAAATCCATGTGAACTCCCCTTCAGGTTATCAGAAGTTCCAGGAACAGGAGAAAATGGAAGGTGTGCTGAAGGCATTGAGCGAGACTCGAAATCAAAGGTTGAGATTGATCGAAGGTGGATCAATGGCTCCAAACCATTTCAAGCGAGTGGACATGCTCGACCAAAGTCGCATTTCCATATTGCAAAATGGGTTAAAGGTCGAAAACATTATATGGTCGAGATGGGATCTGAGTTATATCTACGGCTTTAATAAATTTCGCAAACCATACTTGCATGGGTAAAGCCGCGATTTCAAATCGTGAAAGAGGGGTAGTAGTCATGAAGATCAATGGCCATGATAAGAAAGGAGAGAAATCTACAACCATGGTTTATTTCACAGTGCGGAGTAGCATGGATGAATACCAAGGTTTCTCATTACGAAAGATAATGGGGCCCACTCAGATTTATGGCTGCATGAATGGCCAGTTGCAATCGACGGTTGAGAACATGTTATGATCCAGAACTGACCACGGTGTTCAAAGGAGAAAAGTTGGCTGCAGAAACAATGGAATGTGGACGAAAAAAGTGAAATATTCCTCAAATCAGATGGCTGAGAAGACTCCCATGGTACAGGTTTCACATCCAATGTGGAGATGACGGCGGAGGAGACATTCACATGTGTAATCTACATCCTTGCGGATTGGCCGATTTCTTTGATGCCATTTGGCATGAGCCTAAGTTGGAAGTCTTGTCCAGTGACACTAATTTCCTTAGTTCACAAGTGTGGCACGCGGTTCACTTCAAAGGGAGTCATGAGAAAGATAGAGTTTTGATTCGTTGAGGTGATAGACTTGGAATTTACACAAGGCCAAGAGATGCGATGAACTGAAACAGCCCGACGCCACCACCACAGTAATTGAAAGGGAAATAAAGGTCAAACCCATAGCCCTTGAAACCAGCTTGGCAGCCACGTGAGAATTGTTGGGAATCTTGCCCATATCGAATAATATGATTGAATGTCAGAAGGAGGGAGCTCCATCCTAGAAACACGCTTGCCGACAATCACAACGATCGATATTTTAAGGGTATAGCTTTTTTGGGCCGTTTCAGATCGCCCTATATAACGCCATCTTTCGGAGAGCTTCTGAGACATGGAAATGTGTAGATTATAAGAAGTATAGGGTTGAATTCTGAGGAGTTTCAAGTTCCTTCACAAACAACCGTGGATGTGTGGTTCGAAAAGTTAGTTCGACAAGGGGTACTCTTGGTAGGCAAACATAGATATGTGTTTTGGTTATCCATACCAGAAAATCACCAACAACTGGGGCACAGATGTTAAAAACCAAGGGAGGTTCACCCGCTTCTACACAACCTGGTCTCTGGATGTGCAGTGCATGGGTTTTGACATCCCAGCGACATCCCTCCAACACTCCTAGTTGCAGTCACAACCTCCGAAGTCCCAGCTCATAGTGGAGGAAAAACTGTTGGAGAAAATGCTCGTACTGGGACCAGGTGAGTCTAGAGCCTTCGGCACCACCCCTAGGATCTCCACTTGGTTGCTTGGTCGTGGGCGAGGAGAGGGTCAAATGCACACTCAACTACATGGCTCGTAGGAGAACCTTCCTTGTAGGAGGAAGAAAACAATACAAGGATGATAAACTTCTTAAGTTGCTTATCATCACCAAGTGCATGGCCACCTTTTTTACGGCCTCCTCCTATAACAGTGTGAACAGAAAAAGGATGGGTCAGGAAAATGATTAGGTGGTGGATTTGGGTTTTCTAGTCAGGCTTTGCGCAACGTGGTATGTAAGAAGTGGGATTGTCAAAGAAGCAAAAAGATATACCCGAAGCAGCCTAAGTAAACAATTAGCCATCAGCATGTCGCATGGAAACCGCTTTCGAAAAGTGGAATGGAAGAAATCTCTGTGATGTCACTCTGCGTTATCATGCACCTCATGTCCATAATGTTTATTGTTATCTGTAAAACGTGGCAATAGTCCACTCCTTGTACTGTTAACGCATGATTGTGACTTGTAACAATCTTCTATTTGGTTGTCTCAGCATTAGAATAAAATAAATACACTCCTAATAAAGGGAGAAAGGGGGTTGGCTAGATTGGGAAACATTCTAGGGTTGAGGCTCTCCATTGTAAATAAGATTTGATTCATGTGTTATGAATAACATTGTAGAGGAGGAGTTGTTTCTCATGGCAGAGATTCATGTGTCGTTGCTTTTCCCAATATGTATCATATTTTACGTGCACTGTGTTTCCTGTTTTCACTCCAATCTATTGATTGCTTTCATGTCTGCAATTTAGTGTATAGCAGTTAGGAATTCATACTTGTTATTCTCTCACTATTGTTCCAGACATGTATCAATTGTTATTCTAAATTTGCGTGGAATTCATCTCCCTGGTGCTCCATGTGATGGGTTGTTCTCTCTCTCGTCCTCCAACCACCCGCTAAATATCTCCTGATTGGGAGATCAGCAGCTACCTTACCTTTAATTGCAACCCCATGCCATTCCTTTCCTTATGCAAGTGTTCCCTATGCAGGTTTTCGACTCCATTGCCAATCATCCCTTACCCCGATAATCCGACCTTACATCTCACCTTGATATACTTTGTCCCATTTAGGATCCTGGCCCCCTGATTATCCTTGACTAAAAATATTACAGGGAGTAGACTCCGAAGACAAAACGAGAGATCCCTCTCTGACTGTGCAGGGCCGGAGGCATAGTCTAAAGTGGTTCTACTATTACCTGGGAGCGGGCCTCCCCTCAACCTTGGGGCTCAATTCTGGTGCTAACAAACTGGTGCCATTGTCGGGGATGAAATTGAAGATCCTCCCTCATAAAAATGAAAAATATTTTAGATCTGGTTGTTGATGGTGAACAATTGACTAGACATCCAGAAGATTGAGCACTTTTCACCTGGCGTCTCCACTCTTGAAGGATTCATAATTTAATGACTCCGCTGGTGGTGTGACCCAGAAATCAAATGGCCAAGGAAAGTTGGCAGACTCCATGTGGAAAACAGACCCCTTATAAATCTTAGAAATGCATGGGGGAAGGTCAAGATGCTTGAGTCCGCATTTCTTCCAGGATGCCTTATCATATCTTATAAGTTTTCTCTTATCTTTTCCCATATTTATCAAAACAACCTTCTATGGTTCAGCTCATTCTGAACAGAGCTATTAATATATTCCTGTTTATCCTTCTTTACAAACCAAATGCATTGCGTCATCCTGTACATCTGATTATGGCCTATATTTTTATCCATGGGTTCACAATGTCAAAGGACACCCCTCTGAAATTCATGAAACCTCGGACAATAGCTTAGCTATTATGCCTAACCTTGTCTCTCATATTTCTCCAAGCCGATACAAACCACTACAACTACCCCCCATCCTCCATGATTTTCCCTCGAAATATTACAAGCACCTCCACAAGTTCAACGGAGAATCCCAAGACTTGACTATTGAGAAACATTTTCAAGCCTTTGAGCATTTCTCTGACCTTTTTGAGATAGATCACGATGATGTATTAATGTGGGATTTTGCTCTGTCCTTTCAAGGAGATGCCAAAGTACGGTTTAAACACTTGCAGCCTAAGTCCATCAACACTTGGGAAGAGTTTTCTTGCACCTNTCATGTGGGATTTTGCTCTGTCCTTTCAAGGAGATGCCAAAGTACGGTTTAAACACTTGCAGCCTAAGTCCATCAACACTTGGGAAGAGTTTTCTTGCACCTTCTTAAAATTTTGGGGTAGAAGAAGGCCATTGGAGCAAATAATTTCAAAGTTTTATTCCCTAAGGAGGCATGAGGATGAGACCATATCTAGTTTTAACAAAATATTCACAAGCTTTTATTATAACGTGCCTAAGGAAGTCCAACCTCTCGAGAATGCTACTAAGATCTATTATGCAGTCGCATTTCCTCCTGACCTATCCTTGTTTCTTTTGGAGAGAAAATCAGCCACCCTGCAGCATATGTTTGCTGATTGTTTGGAGGTTGAGGAAAACCTTAAGATGTCCAATAAATTGTCAAATTAGGATAGTGGTGGTGAAATAAAAGATACATACAAATTGGTTGGGCCCTACAAGCATAATGGGAAAGTATCTGGCACGTCAAATCTCTCTCCTAGTATGTAGAAAGATGACCGGCCTGATGGAGGAGCAGGTAGTCCTGCAGGATTGTTCTCTGAAAATGGCAGCCTGCACCACCCCTTGTCCACAAAGGATGATTTTAATACTAAGTTTGGTACGCTTATATGCGATGAATATAGGGAAGAGTACTTGCAGAATATACATGATGAGCCAGCTGTTGAAACAAAGCCTGCTGATGAAAAGAATCAAGATGCAATGCAAAGTCAAAAGGTTGAAGCAGGAAAGGACGATAAGGGCACTAGAGGTGATAGCCTACCCTTGTGTTATGCCTATTTTGAATTAATATGACACATGATTAAGGCCTCAAGGAAAAAATAGAAAGAAATGGAGATGGTGCAAACAAGAAGCCTGTATAGGAAAGAAGACAATAAGAAGAACCATCCAAGCAATTCCTCTCATGCTACTAATACATTGGGAATTTGTAGTGAAGGAACAAGCTATGAAGATGGATGCAGTAGCCTCCCAATAAATATTTTTTCTGATATTCTACCTTCAGTAGCACCACCTCACATAGGAGGAATATGCCGACTCGGTTCCACAGGAAAAGCAAGCGATCTCCCTCCTGAAGCACATCAAGCTCTTGTTACAGAAATTCTGAGCGGAAAGCGGGATGTTCCATTGAAGAAAGATTCTGTGGGTCCTTTTCTGTAATCTTCCAAGTGTCAGCTTGATGAATCTCTAGAAGAAGGAATCTTCGGACGGCTTTCCCATGAGTAGGTGACAGAACATACTGGAGGTTTCCATGATTCCTATGACCCCATGACCGAATACATGGAGGGTCTGGGTGAAAGCAGTGATTGGTTGCATCCCTGCTTTGAAGATCAGTTTGTTTATCATTTCCTTCTCCTATTATCTATTTGATTTATGTCCATCAAGCACAATGAAAGAACAAAACTATTAGGCAAATTGCTTGATTGGCTCCATTGGAAATCTGATTGAAGATCAGTTTGTTTATAATTTCCTTCTCCTATTATCTATTTGATTTATGTCCATCAAGCACAATGAAAGAACAAAACTATTAGGCAAATTGCTTGATTGGCTCCATTGGAAATCTGATTTCACTTAATCAGATTTGTGCACAAAGTTAGGTAGAGTAGGTAGGAAAAAATAAGCTCAACAATTATCGATCATTTCCTTCATTGCTTTTTTAGTTTGTTTTCATTTTCAGTTACCAGCACAGATTTATAGTCACTAGCATGATTTGCAAGAGTGGCACAAATTCGCTGAAGCAGTAACTCAGAGCAGAATGGAGATGTCAAAGAAAGATTGAAGGCAACCTAATGGTTTTGGCACTTGGTCTACGGGGGTTTTTTGCTACCCCACNTTCACTGAAGCAGTAACTCAGAGCAGAATGGAGATGTCAAAGAAAGATTGAAGGCAACCTAATGGTTTTGGCACTTGGTCTACGGGGGTTTTTTGCTACCCCACTGGGAGGATAGCATCCCTATTGGAGCTAGTTGTTAACACTCCATTTTTAACAATTGATTTGAGATCCTTATAGGAGTTCAATGAGGGTCCCATTCCCACGAACTCCATGCGAACTCCCCTTCAGGTTATCAGAAGTGCCAGGCAAAGGAGAAAATGGAAGGTGTGCTGAAGGTGTTGAGAAAGACTAAAAATCAAAGGCTGAGATTGATCAGAGGTGGATCAATGGCTCCAAACCATTTCGCGTGAGCGGACATGCTCGACCAAAGCCACATTTCCAGATTGCAAAATGGGTTAAAGGTTGGAAACATTCTACGGTCGAGATGGGATCTGACTCACATCTACGGCTTCAATCAATTTCGCAAGCCATACTTGCATGGGTAAAGTCGTGATTTCAAATTGTGAAAGAGGGGTAGTAGTCGCGAAGACCAATGACCATGATAAGAAAGGAGAGAAATCTATGACCACGGTTTATTTCGCAGTGCAGACTATCACGAATGAATACCAAGGTTTCTCATTGTGAAAGATAATAGAGC